>CAJPEV010003802.1:0-27657 GCA_905338385.1 Darwinula stevensoni
ATTTATTTGTCCTATGGACCTCTATTCGGATTCTATACAGTCACTACATAGAGGCTTATAGATTCTATAGAGTCTATAAACTCCTCTATACAGTTCTATAGATTTGTATACAACTTTTTCACGTGGGCAATTGCAAGTCGACTTGGTGAATCCAGGAGTGAGGGAGTCAGTTTCAGAATAGGGTAACAAATGTTAAAATACTTGATATTTTTTGAGTGAATTCGCCTTGAACCATCAGCCGGACAAAACATAGACCTCTATTTCCTAAACATATTTTTTTACCCCGAAAATTCACTTTAGGGAGAACTTATGATTGGGTGCCCCCTCACCCAATACGTCCTTTTTTGGTGTAGGAAAAATAGGCAACCTCACGAATTTTCGCCGAGGGGAGTTGAATTTGTCATAAATGGCTCGGTATGAAAGAATATTTTCACTGTGACCTCTCGCTTGGAAGTGAAGAAATTCTCCACTTAATGTTGGCAAAATCATGATGCCAATGACTTTTTACAAGCTAGTGAAACTTGAAGCTCCTATGATAATAACTATGATAGAAGGTGGTTAACCACATAGTAAGATGGACGACCATTGAAAAGTGATTCTTCAATATCATCGGACATTTTCTTGCATCGTTGAGCGTAGAGGGTGCGTCCATAACGAGTTTATTTACCCGAAGACAAAGTTTATTTACCCGAAGACAAATTTACCCGAAGGTAAACAGGCTAAGGTATGAAGTGAATCACACTTATGCCGACCACAGCTTTTTCCTTATACTCCGCAGATGGAGATAAAGCATTGAAAAATGAGATAAGATAGCAATCTTATATGTCAATCTTCAATCGTCAATCTTATATGAGGAACAAGTACTCCACCTTCCTCTTCTCTGACCTTCAATGCATATTCTCAGTAAGTATATTTCTCTGTCATCCCAATCTTTCTGAATAATTGATATTTTAAATTGCATTTAAAAGAAACTTTTGCGCGTTTTAAGTGAGGGAATGAACACGTCTCCATAAAGAAAGGGTTCCTAAAGTGCTTCCTGTAGAGTATTCATGTGGTCCATAAGGGAATATGGAAAAATAATAATTGGATACTGCATATTCGGAAACAAACTGCAACGAGCCGTAGAGGGTACGGAAGTGGTGAGGAAGTGCTTGCACGCAAGTAGCACATAACACTGAAACAACATGGACTCAATCTTGAATCAACATTCGGATGTTGCATCAGCACTGAATCAATGTGGATTCAATGTTTTGTGCTAATAGGGCACATGTATCCACCTGCCTACCCCTACCTACCCCCTCCCCTCCTACCTCGCGGTTTCTTACGCAGCAAAACATTTTCTTGATTTTGCGATCAAATGGTACGTGCCCTCCTATCGCAAAAAAACGTTTGGAATCTCTTTTCCATGTCATTATTCATCGCTCAAAAAATACGAGCTGAACGATGTTAAGATGTTATAAACTGTACGATATTAGAATTCAGGAACTCTTCCTCTAAGAAGCACTAATAAGAGATTTCCTGTGGTAATGAATGGAGCGTGTGAATATTGCTCTATTGGAATGGCTATGAAATCCCATGAGGAATCGTGTATCATCACCTTTGTGCGTTCCATTAAATTGAATATACTATCGCACCATGTCATCGATCGTGTCAGTTATAATTACTTTGACTGTTCTGAGTCAGTGGTTTTATTCATGAGATTTTGCCGGTTACAATGAAGATCTATGAGGTACGTGACCCAAGTGAACCATCTAAAGGGTATTCATGCATTTATTAGATGCACTCAATTTGATCCCTGCAGAATTCTCAACATGAAGTTCCTGGTATTCCTCGTTCTTCTCACTTGCATCGGTAAGCCAAACCAATTAATCATCTGCATTTCGCAAAATTGGTGTTAGTGAGCCTTCGGCGGTCCACAATCTAAAATAACTTCGTATGAACTTGAAATGTCTGTTTTTATGCTCACAAGTATCAATAGAGAGAGAGTCTCTGGTTCAGTGTAGGCTGATCAACGCTGGAAACATTAATTTCAATGTTTTACATAAGTTCTTGTGAGTATAGGAGTTGTTTCAATAAAAAAAACAACAGTTACTGCCTTGAAGACTACTGGAAGTATAGGTTTGGCACATACAAGAAAACATTGGATAATAGCTGCTTAATTTCTGGATCTGGATGCATTGCTACTTATTTTGTCAGTTTTCCTCGAATTTCTAGAAATATTCCCCTGAAGGGGATGTATTTTAAAAGTTTCGTTTCTCCTTTAATTAATATCATAGTTTGTATTTATTTGCCTAATTTCATATTCTTCACAGTAGAACATGCATAGATCAAACATCAGTCCGTCGCCCGCCCTCGACTATACAAATGCAAGCAGTTTTTTTTAAATTAGTCTTAGTCCTAAACTCAACCTCTCCTTGAGTTCACTCAAAGCAGGACGATGTATTTAGACGTGGAAATCCGCATCGAAATGAGGCGTCTGGTTCCACTCATCAGTATCAAATTGTACTAAGTTTTGCAGAGAATTGCAGAAGGGGAAAAAACCTAATTTCCATGAGAGTATGATTTAAAAATGATGTCATGATTCAGTAGCGAAGCACTTCATGGCCATGGGAAAGTCCAACCTCCAATTCTCTTGCACAAACTCACTCTGTACATGTTTTGTGGTAAGGTCATCCATTAAAATATATACGAGGGCCACTCAATAAGTTATCTACCTGAATATGCGGGCGACGGACTGATGTTTGATCTATGCATGTTCTACTGTGAAGAATATGAAATTAGGCAAATAAATACAAACTATGATAAGTGGGAATTTTTTTAAGTGCGACCCAGAAAACGTTCCCACCAGCTTTTTTTCTTTTGTGATTCCTGCAGATATCGCTTTCGCATTTTCTCCAATCCCTCCTCGTAAGTGCTGAATCCTAATTCGCTCTTTTTCGATTTACTTTTCGCACCAAAGTCTCTGTTTTAGCTCATGAACTGGGCATTTCAGAGGGCACAATGATTCACATTATTCGCGAAAAATTCCACATGTCCAAAGTCAGTTCTCGATGGGTCCCAAGAATGCTGACTGCAGCTCGGAAGAAGAACAGATCTGACATCTCCAAGGAAAACTTGGAGTTTTCTAAACAAATCAGGGAAACTTTTTTCCCCAGAATAGTAACTGATGATGAAACTTGGGTTCATCACTGGGATCCCGAAACCAAGCAGGAGTCCATGCAGTGGAAGCACAAGGAATCGCCTACGCCTCGCAAATTTCGTGTTCAGAAATCTCCAGGAAAGATAATGGCCACTGTGTTTCGGGACAGCGAGGGACTACTACTGCTTGAGTTTATGACAAATGAGTGTACAATTACTGGCAATTCCTATGCTACCACCATGAAAAATTTTCATGATGCCATCAAGGAAAAACGCAGAGGAAAGTTGTCAAGGGGGGTCCTTCTTCTCCATGACAACGCACCCGTCCACAAATCATGGAAAGTTCAGGCAGCAATGAGGGAGTGTGGCTTTCAGGAGCTCAACCATCCTCCCTACGGCCCGGATCTGGCTCCTAGTGACTATTTTCAGTTCAGACACTTGAAAAAGTCATTGCGGGGAAAAAGGTTTTCAAGCAATGAAGAGCTGAAAGTTGCCGTTTCTGATTGGTTTGATGGTGAAGAAGTTGACTTCTATTCCCAGGGAATAAAATCCTTGGAATCAAAGTGGAATAAATTTGTTGAGTTAAAAGGTGAGTACATTGAAAAGTAAAGTGTTATTTTTCCCCTCGGATGTTTCTTTCTTATTCAGGTAGATAACTTATTCAGTGACCTTCGTATCATTCCTCTACTTACCCACCCTCTTCCTGGTGACATGATTCCCAGTGATATGAATATGCTTTTCGCGCATTCGCTAATTTTTACCTGCGTGAGACTGGTAAAAGCTTCCGCATTGTGGTTTCATTATGTATGTCGTATCACACAGTCCTTCGGCAAACACCATTATTTGAAACTAGGGAGTTTGTTCGAAAGTCAAACAAAACTCGCTATGATCGAATCTTTGGCGCGTCATTATCTAGGACTACACCACACCCGCATCCTGCGGGATCCGCTTCGCGCATAAGAAAATTTATACGGACATAAAGAATTCCGGGTTGGAATGACTTCCTAAGTGGATTACCCTCAGAATGTTGCGATAGAAATATCAAGTGAAAGTACAGAGAGCGCACTAAATACCCCCTGTACCCCCTATATGTACGTCAAACTGACGCGAGTAATCATGCCACGTTCGTGCTGGTGACCTTCGCACGACATTGGCACGTGTTCTGAACATGAACAACAAAACTTGGCGGCGCATTCGGCTATGCAGAGACCACGGAGGAACACATATGGATGTTTTGGATTCCTAAGAGGTACGTTCCACCTACCCAATACTAATCTAGTGGCCTAGAGGAGAACTTCAAACGGAACCATATAGGCCTATAGCGAACCCTATAGGCCTATTGGGAACCCAATAGGTCATATAGGTCCTATACGGTTCCGTATAGGCACTGTAGGGAACCCTATAAGTCCTATAGAGAATCCTATAGGTCCAATAGGGAACCCTACAGGTCCTATAGGGAACCCATCGGGTAATATACAGAACCCTTTGGGTCCTATAGGGAACCTAAAGGCCTTTTGGGGAACCCTATAGGTTCTATAGGACACTCTATAGGTCCCAAGCTGAACTCAATGGGGCCTATAGGAACCTATAGGATTCTTTTAAGTTCCTATAGGATTCCTATAGGATTCCTATATATTCCTAAAGGAATATATAGGAATACTATAAGACATTTTCGTATGGGATGTTACAGTGATATATGTTTCGGCCGAGAGAGTTGAGGTATGAATGTGTCATGTTAACGTGTTCATATGATGGTTATGTTTTACTCGGGCATTCAAGAGCAGGGATGTATGGCTCCCCGCCAGGGCCATTGCGTCTGCTATCTATGCTATGTCCTTCCCAGGCATGGGCGTTTTACTCGAGTCAGGTTTTCTTACGCCCTTCTGGTCTAGACTTCGTTGTTGTGGTGAGGACCTTTATCGAGCTGGAACGGTTAGTAGACCTCAAGTTAGTTTCCTCCATTTCGGTCCAAGTTCAAAGGTGAGAAAGTCAATCTGTTTAGGGAAATGATGGGTCAGTTAGGTTATGAAGGTCGCGACCTTCGGCCACGATTATTTTCTAATCCAACTGCTCCACCATCCCCCAAATTAAGCTGATTTTATTGCTCTTTCGGTCAAACAGAAGGAACGTGGCTCGCTTGATCTGCTTTCTTCCTGTTTTTTCCGAGGTTATTTAGTTATATAGCAAAAACTGAGAAGCACTGCGTGATAAAGTTCGAGGGTCGAGCATTCAGGTGATTTAGTTTTTCTTTGGGAGAATTCTGGGCATACGTCATAAACGGAAGCCAGGAGGAGGCTGGCAGGAGAGGAAGAAGAAAATCACAGGGAAGGCCGGGACTCGAACCAGGGCCTTTTGTTCGTCAGTTAGGTGCGCTACCATTACACCACGGAACCTGGTAATTACAGTTATATGGCATATCACCATTCATAAGGCTTTCTGTTCCAACGAAAACGGGCACTCTCCCTCTGCGTTCAAAGTGGCTAACCCATGGTGAACGTGCTTGCGCACGCCATTTCATGCTTGCCACCCACACATATTCACATTAAAATTACTACTTCTTTTATGATCTTTCGCAGTTAAAATGTTCACCAACGAAATCTACCTATCAAGAGCTTGCGATCGATTTATCACATGTACTATTCGACGCATGGTCCACATCGGATGTCTTTCCCAAAAGGGAAAATTTTCAAATAGCAGTAAGAGAGATTCAATAAGTAATCAGATGAAACAAGGGTGTCGTTTAGATGCATTAGACTCCGTAGTCCGATCCAAGAGAGAGCACTAAAGAAGGAACGTCGGAGAAAAATCTCGTTTTTGGGAATATCAGTCTTTAAAAAAATATATCTGCGGGAATATAACTCAAAAGTAGAACAGTTCCCAAAAGTAAAACCCCAAGAAATACAGGAGTGAAAAATGAATCGTGAAATACTTTCCTCCCATAATCCAACCTGATAGGACATTATTTCAAAAGTAGGATTTATTAGGTACTTAGCAATCCCAAAAGTACTTATGAGTCAAGGTTCAAGTTTCCAAAGCTCTCTGTCTGGTTTGATGAAAAAATATTCTGGAAAATGCGCCTTCTGCAAAAAAAATGTATCCTAAGAAGATTTCTATAATAAAAAACTTGTAGATGTAATTTTTACTGTTCGAAGAACTTCATGACCTGAAAAATCAGCATCATAGCTTTGTCGTTTTCACTGGTGCAAAAAATATATCAATACTTGGAAATGTCGATACAAGGAAGAAGCTACTGGAGCCGACCTAACCAAAAGCTATTGAAAACTGAAAAAGCATGGGAGGCCAAAAACGTTAAGAAATGGCAAATTTGGATGTTGTCCCTGAAGTGATGTGAGAGATAGCTTCGCCTTTTGATGATTCTGAGGAGTGCAATCTTGATGGATGATTGTCAGATCCATGAATTGCCTGGTTCGAAGTTCAAGACATGCAAGAGCTTTTCAGAAGTATGGGTATCAGAGTATGAAATCCATCTGAAAATGATCCAAGCATTATTGCATGACGCCAAATTGTATGAGTGTGATTTCGCAGTAGACGTGACAATTGATCCCTTTTTTCCACGGGAAAGAGAACCAGATAAATTTCGCACTGTGATCGTCAATGATCCAGACTTTTCACACGTTTTGAAATTTTGCAATTCTAGAACATCGTTTTGCAGTTCATGGATCTGATCATCATTCGTTACGATTGCATTCGTCCCCATACCCATCAAGGGGCGAATACTTTTCTTCTCAACACGTTGGGGACAATTTCCAGAGCTGAAATTTTGCAACTTCAAGGCATCTATGATCCCAAAATTTCAATCCTGCGCACTGCTAGTTGTGGGCGCTTTTGAAATTGTTCGTTCACCATCAAACCGATCGCAATCTGGTACTGAGCTTACAGCCTGCCAAGAAGTTCTGCACATCCGCCTTGACAAAGCTTGCTGTGTCGTGCCAAACTTTCTATCGCGAACGGGCGTCCCTTGCTGAAGCAGATGGTGACCACGTCGAAAAAGCGTTATCGCAACATTCATCTGTTGCTCCGTTACAAACGTTCTGAAGGCATTGTAATAGCCAAGAAAAGTTATGCTCCCCACACCTCTTTCTTGCCGTTTCTTTCAAAGTATATTTTGCCCCTCATTGAAGTTTCACCTAACTGAATTTATCACCACCAACAAAATATTCAAATGCCTTTTGAATCACCCTGTATATTAGAAAATCAGACAAAATAGTCTGTACGGGTGAGATCGAGAGAGTTTGCTGACAAGGGAGTTATGCCGTAATCGGGAATTGAATGAAAGGGAATTTGTTTGCCTAGAGACTGTGTGATGAGACGAACCTGAAGAACCGTAAAACATGAACAGCAAACACGAGCCTCGCGCAGGAAATTTAGCAAACACTTGGGCGGTAATCTCGTACGCTAGGGAATCGTGTTGTCAGTTAGACGGTGAACATGTGCAGGACTGACGTGGATATTTCTGGAGAAAGACCTTGCCACAAAATATATTCAAGTTATGAGTTTCTGGATGGGCATGTTGGAAGGTTGAAATGCGTTGAGATGCAGACTTCCTAACGCCCTTCATGGACAAATCTTGCCGTTGCAAGCAGGGACGGCTCGTACTATGGTGGTGCAGAGCTGCAACCCCCGCCCCCCCAGTCCCATCGGAAGCACAAAATCACTTACCTATGTAAGGAAATAGGAACTGAGATCTTTTAAATATAGTGTCTAGCACTCCAGACTGGGCGCCCCGCAGCCTGCATGAAATATGGAGGTAGGTATGATCCATGTGCCCCTCGCCGTGTCTCCCCCAGACCCTCATCAGCACTCTATGGAGTTGCAGGGGCTGCATGCCCGTGGAGCCCTCCCTGTGGCATTTACGAAAATCATTTGGCCATATTCGTATACGTTCAAAGGGCCCAGCCGCACAGGCCATAGCTCGGACTGCAGCCAAGCGCAGACCCATATCCATCCGCGCGCCGACGCAAGCCATCGCACTTAATTTTCACGCTAAGTCATAAAATTGTCATTATTTAATATGCATTGTGCCATGTGTTTTACAAGAGGTACAATTTTGCCTTTCCTGTCCTTGGTAACTTGGAACGCGCAGCCCCAGCCCTTGCACCCCCCTCTCTCGCAGGTCTTGAACCAAAGAGCCGACACTGGTTGTAACAATGTCACACTCTTTGTCATGCAGGAAGAGGAAGTGGCTTGAAATGCTACGGATGCGACGAAGCAAGCAGCGAAGCAAAGTGCCATGAAAGCCAGTCCAATTGGAAGCAAGGCATTTGCTCTGAAATTTTCGGACCCCCTCCCGATGGGAGAGAATGGTATTGTGCAGCTGCCTGGGATGGTGATGGTAAGCAATGGATTAGAGTTTTCTCATTTCTGGTGTTATTTTGAGGAGTTTCAGTTTGAGAAGCTGGATCAGGAGCGAACCTGAATATCATCATGAAATGATGCATTGGAGGCTTGAAACTATACGTGGAATCATTAAAAAATGCGGTTGTTTTTACTTTAAAAATAATGGTAGACCAGGATTTTTTTTCTCTCAATAGGCCCTTTATTCAAGATTTCTCAACATAATCCCCATCAACTTCAATGCACCTTTTAAGCCTAGAGATCCAGGCATCCAAACACATCCAAAATTCGAAATTGGCAGTGGGTTGATAACCCGACTAGAAAGTCCTCCGTCCGAGGTCGTCCCAAGACGGAGCTCCGCAGGCATTTCCTCCACCATGACAATGCCCCGGCTCAAAGAGCCCATCGCACTGAGAAATTTCTAGCCGAGCAGAGGATTCAATTTATCAATCCACCAACGTATTCCCCTGATCTCGCCCCTTGCGACTTTACGTTATTCCAAAAAAATTAACGAAAAACTGCGCGGAAGCGTGTTTGATGAGTACGAAGAGCTCGAGGCGGCAGTGAACGAGGAGCTGAAAAGGCTGGAAAAAGACGAATTTCGGAGGTGTTTCAATGCTTGAATCTTCAGGCCCGAAAATGTGCATTGAAGTTGATGGGGATTATGTGGAAAAATCTTGAATATATTTTGAGAGAAAAAAAATTCCTGGTCTACCATTATTGCAGAAAAAAACGCGAATTTTTTAATGATCTCATGTATATTTCACTCTTGAATTTTCCTTTAGATCTTTCAATTTCCTCGTCCATTTTTTTCATACAGAAACGACTAAAATGAACAAGTGAATCAGTTGACGGGATTAGGTTCTGAGAATTTAATTAACGTTTTGCATGTCTCTTTGGGATGCAGCATACCCTGAACATTACATAAAATGTTACATTGCAAGAAAGAAATTCATTTATTGGGTCGGAAAGAAAGTCTTGCAACACTCGGCTCAAATTTTTTAAAATTTTATAACATTATTGAAATGCAATTTCTGTAATGACCATTGTTGTCTATGACATGTTCCCAACGCACGGGTAACTGCTCGATGCCCTTTGCCAAGAACTCTGGCGATTGCGAAGCGAAGAAACGGCCGACATCATTTTCGAGCTGTGCTTGATCGTCGAAGGCCTTGTCCCACAGGTGATTCTTGAGGGCCCGGAACAAGTGATAGTCGGAAGGGGCCAAGTCCGGAGAATACGCTGGATGGGGTAAAACTTCCCAGCCCAGTTCCGAAATCGTCTGGCGAGTCATCTTCGCAACACGTGGACGAGCGTTGTCATGCAGAAGGAGAATTTTGTCGCGTTTGGGACTCTCTTTTTGAATGACTCCAGCCAACTTCTGAAGTCGAACGTCGTGCAGGATGGNCCTTGTCAATGCATAGCCCCGAGGGTTCAGGGGGGGAGGGAGAGGGGGAAGGCTTCCTCGGCACGAAGTGGAATACGGAGGTTAACATGCGTCTAGACGATGCAAGGCAACTCAAACCACCCTCTCGACTCTGCTATAGACGCATTTTGGTTTTGCAAACGCCTTTCAGGCGACCCGGCACGGTCGGGAAGCGAGAGATATAAATCGAAAATCCAGCTGATGTATTTTTCTCTTGAGAAAAAGAAATCGAAATGCGAAAATTGAGAGAAGTATATCGTCTCGATTCACCGATTTCTCTGAGTGTTGGAGGAACTCGTAGTAGACGATTCGGGACGTTCGTTGGACGTTAAAGCGGCATTTTCTTGGTGATATCTGACAGTGGCTAGAACCGAACAAAGGTTCAAAAAACTGACGCCAGATGACGCGAAAGTGGCCGAAAATGCAGCTAGAATCAGTACTTTTCCCCGCGTGGCTAGATCTTTCCCGAGGCATTCGCCCAAGCAGCATCTTTACATAAACAAGATATCAATTTTTTGCAAACAATGTAAATTTCTTGCGATTGCCATGAAAATGACATCACGTTTACGTAAAATTTACGTTCCTATATTTACGTCACCAAAGTGTACGTGTATTTTACATAAACTAGACGTCACTCCATCTGACATGAAGTACATGATATCAAGTTTATGCAAAGTTAACATCACACTTTCCATATGAAACTTTAGCTGACCATCCCGCAATTGCAATACCAAGATTACTCACTAGATGGAATCCTTGTTCCTTGCACCCTACAAATCCCTATTAAGTACTGGCTTTCACGATATCTTATCAGGTTTTCTTACCATCCTTTAACTTTTTACTATGCAATCCATGAATATATATATGGAAAGCAGGAAATTATTACATATTTTAAGAAAATAATATATGACTCAGGGAATCATTAAATGCTGAATCTAAGCTTGTTAGTGCACTGAATTAGGGAAGAGTAGAATCCCAGCTCCCCAATGATCTTTTCTATCCTTAATGGAAGAGAACTTCTCCCAACATTTATTCCTCTTCCCGAGGTCCTATTACGGGAGGAGGAACGAGTGAAGCATCTTGGTACTCTTGAGTGCTTGTGAGGATGGGTACTCGTGTACTCGTTTAAGTAACCTTGAGTTCCAAAGTTTGGAAATGGATGGGAGAAGCACAGTGTAACATTTCCCTTCAAAAGTACGAATTCGCTCGTTAAATACGCACGAATGTAAGGGAGAAATTAACATCAATTTTACGTAAAATGAATGTAATCATGCTGTTCGGGTGGAAACAGGAATGTCAATCATGCGTAAAATTTACGTTAATTTTATATCACCGTTTACGTATTACAGAGCTGACATTTCTGCAAACATGTTGACATTATCTTGATGATGCCCAAGCAGCATATTTATGTTAAATTTTCGTAAACTTAGCGTAAATTTTTTTGTCGATTTTATATATATTTTACGCAAACCATCATCAAGATAATGTCAACATGTTTGCAGAAATGTTTCCTCTGGAATACGTAAACGGTGATATAAAATGTACGTAAATTTTACGTAAAATTGACATTCCCGTTTACATCCCCAACAGCATTTTTACATCCATTTTGCGTAAAATTGATGTTGATTTCCCCATAATATTCATGCGTATTTAATGAGCTAATTAGTACTTTTGAAGAGAATCAATTCACTATATTTCTCCCATTCCTTTCCATACTTTGGTACTCAACGCTACTTGGACAAGTACACAAGTACTCATCATCACCAGCACTTAAGGATACCAAAATGACTCACTAGTTCCTCCTCCCGTACCAGGACCTCGTGAGGAGAAATAGATGTTTAGGAGAGGTCTCTTCCATTAAGGAAAGAGAAGGTATAATACTTACGGAGCTGGGATTCTACTCTTCCCTAATCCCGCGCACTGCTGTAATAACAAGCTCACCTTCAGCAATTAATGATTCGCCTGAGTCATATATTATTATAAATATGTAATAATTTCCTGCTTTCCATATATATATTCATGGATTGCATAATAAAAAGTTAAAGGATGGTAAGAAAACCTGATACTATATCGGAAAGCCAGTACTTAATAGGCATTTGAAGGTGAAGGGAACAAGGGTTCCATCTAGTGAGGAATCTTGGTATTGCAACTGCAGGAGGGTCAGCTAAAATGTCATATAGAAAGTGTGATGTTAACTTTGCATAAACTTGATATCATGTACTTTACGTCCGATGGAGTGACGTCTAGTTTATGTAAAATACACGTACACTTTGGTGACGTAAATATAAGAAACGTAAATTTTACGTAAACGTGATGTCATTTTCATGGCAATCGCAAGAAATTTACATTGTTTGCAAAAAATTGGTATCACGTTTAGGTAAACATGCAGCTTCGGTNATGGCAATCGCAAGAAATTTACATTGTTTGCAAAAAATTGGTATCACGTTTAGGTAAACATGCAGCTTCGGTGGTTTGCGTAAAATAGATATAACATGGCCAAAAAATTTACTTTCGGTTAACATAAACATGCTGCTTGGGCGATTTCTTTATGCAAGCATTTAAAAAAAGGCTGAGAGAGTTGACATTCAATATAAGATGTTAATACCAAGTCGGAAGGTGGAGCGGAAATGGAAACTTCCACGAAACCCTTGAAGAGTAGAGGTGCAACCGGGGCGAAAAGTTTTGGTCGCACATTTTTCTCTAGCGAGTTTCAGAACTTCTGATCGAAATCACTTTTATCGCCCAGCTGAAAATCACGGGAACGAAGAAAGTTTCATCGATGAAAAGACACCATATCTCCGGGTATTTTTGCATATGCCTTGCTGGGATTTAGTCAAGAAGATATCAATTAATGTTTTAGAAACATTGTTCAAGTCGATCTGGACCTTGATGGGCCGTTATGTCCAGGTATTATTTTTTACAGTCATATTTCCCCTATTTACCCAATGCTGCAATGAAGGACTTTCATGAATAGGACTGTTGTGCTGATGCTAACATAACTCATGAACGCATCCATTCCACACTTCCCACCACTAGTGTTTCCTCTGTGTCGATTCATCATGCTGCATAGTTCGTGACGAGGCCGCGTCGATGAAACAGCATCATCAGCGAAGAGATGTTACTTTATTTGTGATGCACCACTAACGATGACCCCATTGCAGTCCAGGCTATGCAAAGTGAACTTGTCCATGTATGCAATGAACAGGAAAGGAGAGAGAATTCAAGCTTAGTACAGCCCGACATGTATTGACAAAGCCTTCCAGGCTTTGTCTTTACGTTTTACTTTACGTTGGGACACATTTACGTTGGGACCGGATCGGGTAAAGGTGGGAAACAGTGTCGTATTTTCGTATTCGCTGCAGATGTTCATCATCTCTTTTCTCAAAAGACATGAATAAAAAAGAATATTACATTGAAAAATGATGGAATTAGTCATGAATATGATATATTATTCCAACGAATCTCATGATGCTGAAAAAGTGATCAAAATGCACATTTGGAGAGACTGAATTAGACTACTGGAACAGATGCCAGCATGGGCTTTCCATGCATACTGATAATTTAAAATCAGCTCAGGTGTGAAGAGTAGATGTCAATTGTTCACAGTTGAATTATATCTTTAAAATGAAATTAATATATTTATGCGTACAGTCTTCTCCTTTCAAATACACGTTCAGAATATGTCTCATCCGACACTGTCACAATATAGACTTACATTCTGTTTAAAGTGTTGACATCTTGGGTGACTTACACCCATTTCAATCGTACATTCTATCCATGAAATGAATATGAAATTAAATTATTAGGATCCTCTCGATGACTGACATGTGGACATTAGCACAAATAACTCAAACTTGAGGTTCATGGAATGTCACGTTTGTCACTTTTCTTTATACACTGGTGGCCCCTCTTACGTAAGAGAGAGTGCAAGACTTTATATGATGGAATTTTCAGTCACTACAAAAAAGCAAATTGTTACAGCCTTCATATGCTGATTCGTCATCTATAAGATAGTTAAAACATTTTCTATATTAAAATTATTACTCTGGATGTCACATCTGACACTGTGGACAGACCCAGAAAGGCCTTTATCATTTGGGAAAAACAGTAATGACAGTTCAGAATGCAAAGAAGCAGCCAAACATTATAAGTAGTCCATGGTGTCAGTATTTTCATTGGAGTACGTACTGCATGTGACAGCAGAAAGCTAGAGAAAAATTAGGCTGCAGATTTTTTAAAATGAAGTATTTTTTTGAGAGGAAGTGCAGTGTTGCCATTAGCCAAGTAACCCTAAAATGAAGCGAGCTACTTCAATCCCTTCCTCAGTTTTTCCTTGACATGGGCATAGCATAACATTTGCTTTGTTTGACTACCTACTGCTCATTCTTTGGTGAACAATATATACCAGTTCCTATGTAATAGTGTTTTAAACAGTGTGTCTTTACTTCCGGCTCATCTATACTATAAAATATCTATTTCATTTGGGGTCACCAGGGAATAATGTTTATCTTTTCACTTTAAATATGTAATCCCCGCGCTACAGTGATACATATCATAATCCTTGAAGAAAACATTTTGGGTGTCATATATTTGTCATAATCCTTGAAATTAATTGTATTCTTTCATAAAAAGTGGCAGTGTTCAATCTCTTTTTTTCGTTGTCACGCCTTAGTTAAGAAGTTCTCTGGAAAAATTCCGCATGTGCAAAATATGCAGTTCGAGATTAACGGCAAGAACTTCCCATTGCTAATATGCAGGCGGCCAAAACTCAGTCTTCAGTTAAGTAGTACCTCATACCTTTTTCAAATTTAACTTTGAGTTTTAAGGAATTTCTTTATCTCACATTGCTGGGATGCATGCAGAAAGCTTTTATACACATGCACCAATATGCACCAATATTTTTCCATTCAGTCTTTAAATTTTCCTAAAATGAAAATAAGAACTTTCCAATGAATACATCTACTGATTTAAAATCTACGCTTCCTCAAAGGATGACATTATTAATTTGAATGTTCAGGGCACGTTCCATTCACACATTTATCATTAATGATCCGTGGTTTATTTATCATCAGAATATATAAATTTGTCATGGATATCACCAACGTCTCGCATCCTTCCAAAAACTTGGATGACTTTTCTTCCACTTCCCCCGTCCTTGTTTCTCCTTCCTTCTCACTTCGAAAGAATGGAACTATTCCACCAAAATCATTTGGCGATGCAGGTGCTCACGGGATATTCATAGAGGCAGTCATATCGTGTACTGGGTGACCCACATCTTCCATTGTCCCATGGTATTGAAATAAGACTAAAAGTTCGAATTTCTAAGTGAAGGATAAGAGACAATTTTAACAATTAAAGACCCGCAATTTGCCAATACGTCAATTTATTACGGATTTATTGTTATTTACGGATTTCATCCCTTGGCATTCGAGTGAGGCGCAACGTTTGAATGAGCTTCAAAGTGAGTGGGTTGAAGGATCGAGGATGCGTCAGTAAACCGTGAGTACAGCAGCTTCAAGCTCGGCGAGGGATAGGTGTCGGCTCGATTGAACCGACCCGACACTTCGATCGGGCGTGTAGCTCGGTTTGCAATCGGACTTCCGGTCGATTATGCGGGGAAATCAGAGACAACAAGTTCTTGAGCTTAGAGGTTTAAGTGGCGTGCTGGCCGAACCGAACTGCGCGACAAGATCTGCGGATCCCCAAAGTTCTGTCGGTGATCGAAGTTAAGGTCGTTTGCGAGCCATAATTCGAATCGGGCCCATACGGTTCATAAGAGGCAATATCTTGCAAAAGGGGTTGTAGATATGCTCTTTTGGCATCCGAAAGAAGACGAGTTGCGAAAGACCTAGAATCTCAAGCAAAGGAAATCTAATTTGCAGAGATATTATTGTCCAACCTCTCGGTTGGAAAATAAATGATAAAAGGCGGCAACGGAAAATAACGCTTTTTCAGAGACGAGAGAACGAGCATTCAGTACTCACCATTCTTGTCCCAAATAGATTCACAATAACATTTATCCCCGTTAGATGGTGGCGTCTCGCTGCAATTAACTTTAATCCAGCTGGACTCGTCCTTGCAGCTAATTTCGTCGCACGAATAGCATTGCAAGGCAGCACCGCACCCTGTAGAAAACGCAAGACCTCCTTTATAGTCTGCATCGGTAGCGCCAACTCCCTTTCTTCAACCCCTTTCCCATGATTGAATTCCAACTCCTCTTATTCCTCTCTGTGTGCCTCCATGGGAAAAAAACCGTGTATGCCTCTTACCCTTAAATCGCAAAATAACTCCAGCAGTTTTGAAGTTCCAACTTCTTTCGGGTGTCGAATGACGCGTAATCTCGTTTCTTGAACGCGTCAATTTTATTCCCCAATTCCCTAATTCCCTAATTTTTACTGCATGGTATATTTTTTGCGAAGTTCATGAGACGAGAGCAAAACAGTGTTTAGCTCTTTAGTTAAACTTTAGTTTAACTGTTTAGCTCTGGTCGATCGATGTGGCTGGACAGCCCCGAATCAACAGGGGTGGGGGGGAATGTGAACTTGGGATGACATTCGCAATGAAATCCCTAACAGGTTGAATAATTAGTTTCGGAAAATTAAAAAAAAATAGTTATATTAAAGAGTGCATGCATTGCCACCATATTTAGACCTGTTCATTAATCCAGTTCTGACTGTAATTCAGGATATATCGATATATTGAGAGTCATATGCATAAATTTCTTCAACTCATGACCCTGAAGTTAAAATGACCCTCGAGCAACTTAAGTGGGCTAGACTGTGCGTCTGCGCATTTTTGTGTATTTCAATCCGAAGGTTAAACATATTGCGTGCGCTTTTCTGGCCGGTTGCTAGACCGAGCGACAATTGTTTTCTTTTGTTTGTGTGTGTGTGTGTGTGTGTGTGTGTGTGTGTGTGTGTGTGTGAGACAGCTCAACAGGCCAAACGCTTAGAGATATGAACTTGGAATTTCAACTAAGTTCTTCCTTAACATCCCAGGATGTGCCTAATTTTTCGAAATGAATTTTGCAAATCGGCCATAATAAAGGGAGGGGAGGCCATTTTCATTGAAAATCGAAGATTAGCTATCGTCTCGCCATCTTTCGGGTGAACTTGGAAACGAGAGTTGTCGTGGTTCTGGAAAGGGAACGCTGACATCGCTCGCTGCAGGGCCTTCCGCCTGGTGCCGTAAATCCAGGGATTTCAAGGGTCCATGATGAAATACGAGGCGATTCCTCAGCTCGTCGCCTCGTGCATTCACGCGGGCTTTCGAAAAGAAACCCATCACCATGATTTCTTCGTTTGTTTACATGGCTCTAAATGCAGATTTTCCGAATTACACGAACAATGTAAGGAGGTCGGCGAGAGTGACAGTTTTTTTTTAAAGGTTAGATTGTTTTCCCGCATCGCAGTCGCATTGGTAGATGACAAAAAAAAAATACAGAGTCCTGTTTGGGAGCCAGGATCTTACAACAAAAAAAAAAAAAACCATTCGGTGATTTGCGAATCGTCTCTGTTCCGTGTCTTGCACACTCCTTTATTTTCCTTCGCATTCACTCGCATCCATTTTCCTCGCCCCATTCACGCGATCGGGTGCCGAGGAAAATCACAGGTCCAATGAAACCTGTCGGCTTCAAACATATGACTGAGTAGCACATAAACGCTCCATAAAACCATAAAACCATAAAACGTGTCATTTCCTAATATATCTTGATTAATTTCCCTTATACCTTCCATAAGGTCGCCGATCCCTCTCCACATTAACCAGGAAGGAAGTACTTGATATCTTGAAGAAATCGGTCTTTAGGGGTAACCCAGTCCAAAAAGTCTACAGAGATTCCAGCTCGAAAGATCGAAGGAGGAGGGATCAAGGTGACTTCTCTTGGAGAAGAGAACGAAGCGGTGAGAATGCTCATCATCTCTCCTTTCAAGAGACAATTCAGTGGGTGGGTAACTATATACCATGATAGTTTCAGGATGGCTGGGTTGTCCCGCATTTCTCCACCAGATTATCTCTGAGAATTGAAGGTAGTACCTTCAACCAGACTGATCGACTACCTCGTGGCTTCTAACGCGAGCTGCGGCAGCAGGGCTGTACTTGGACGGAATGAAATTCGAGTGATGAAAAGAGCGTGCCCGAAGCGAGAATTTCATATTGGATGAATCCTGAAGCAGATAGTTTTATTGAACTCCTTTTTTTGGGAAAATCCATTCGCGCCCTGAAGATCCAGACACCGATACAGAGGCCGGAGAAGTCATGAATCTGATATAACTAAGGCACGATATCTGGCAACACTGGAGGACGGGACTGGAGCCGTGACCCTAAGCCTAAATTAACGTCACCTAATTTCATTTTTTTATAACGAACAGGTTGACTGGAAGCTACAAAAAAGACACATTCTGTCACCTGCAAGACAATATCTTTCGTTTAGTTTCTTCCGAAAACTTTCTAGGAGCGGAAAAAAAAAACCGGAGCGAAAATTGCATATCATAAAAGCGAGATTCAGTGATCTCTGCAACCCCGGGGAGATGGAGCCTCAAATTCGTTGGAGCGATTCTGTGTTTATTAATTCCTATAATGAGACTAGGCAAGACATATGGCAAGGTATCCTTGCCATATGTCTCGCCTAGTCCTGGTGAAATCCTGGTGAAACAACCAGCGCTCCGAGACTAGCTTCTCTCGTTCCCTCTTATGGACATACCTTCTCTCCTCGCGTCCAGTACTCTCCACGTACCTTGCATTCAACCATATCTCAACTTCATGAGCATGAATTGATATCCCTGACTCTTCACGGAACCATAAGAGGTAGTCCATCCTCTGACATGTGCTGCAATCAGTACAGTCAGAGGTAGGTCAACGCCTGTACTGTACGAGAACGAAAGCGACACAAAGTATATATGAGGATTTGCGTGACATACCTATCTCTTTCTGGGGGGAGCGTTTTTACTCACTGAGGAGGAGAGCAATTTTACTCTTTGGTGATGGAAGCAAATACCCAGAGTGAAAGGGAAGTGAAACTGGAGTTAACGATTTTGCTCTCTTTCTTGAGAAAAATCGCTCACCTTTTTCTAAGAGTGTAAAGCGCTGCAATCGCTGCATACTCCAGACGGACAACTGCATGATCATTGTCATCATCACGTTCGCATGCATGCATATTACGCGCATGCCTCAACTTTTGCTTTGACTGCATGTGGACCACGAGCATTTCAAATCAGATTGCTCTGACGGCGATGCTAGAACCTTCACGATATGCGACCGGAATTCTGGGACACCCTGCATATCGTTCCCTCGCAATTCCTCACAAAAGACTCCTGTCCGGGGTGATCGAGAAAGCGCAAAGCAGATGAAGCTCCGCAAGCGATGTCGATGAGTTCCCCGAGACATGGCCAGTTCTCTTCGAGTGTTTGCGACAGGTCTTATCTTAAATGCGTTTCAGATCTCTCGGTTGCTGATAAGAGCTGCAAGGTGCGTATTCCCCCTAACGCAAGAGACAGTAGAACACCTGTAGGATCCATATTCATCATCATAGGGATCCCATACGTTATCAATGGGCTCCCTGATGAATTCATGTGTCCTACCGGATCCTGTAGAAAGGAATTCATTTAGAAAGGAATTCTTGAGCATGAAGAACCACTTATGAGAATCGATGGGAGCAGGATCTCCTTCCGCGAACTCGGTTGACTTTCACAAATTCAAGATATAAGCAGACTTTTTTAAACTCTGGAAGGGACAGGGGTGCCCATCCTTGAAATCCTTCCTTGAAATGAATGACGATGCGTCGAGCAGGAGGAGGAAAGGATGGCGGAGGGCGTTGCGGTTCCTCGCGATGCATGACGAGCACGGGAACGGGATCGATAAGGGCATTTCGTCGCCTGGGAGGAACATTCCGTCGCCTGGGAGGAACGAGGCGCGGCGCTTCCCTGTATGCGGCTATCGGCATCGCGGGTACGTTGTGACTGAGTTTTCATAATGGGCATACGTTCCGTTCTACTTAGTTCATACGTGGCTGTTTATGTTAGGTTCCGCGATGTTCTACTTTGCTCCGCAATCTTTCGTGCAAAACTTATTTTCCGGACTCGAGCAACAGAACGCAAAATCGATGCATCATAGATTCGTCTTGCAAATCACACCTTCGCTCCTCAATGTCTGCCAATCATGCGTCTTCAAATTGCCCTCCATGCAATTGGCACGCAAAGCGATGACGTATCAGGCAATAGCAAGCAACACCTCCTCTCGAGTCGGAATTGGGAATTAATTAGCCTGGTTCCTTTATCAACTGGCTTTTTTTGCACACCCTTATCCTACAGTCCTTATCCTTATCCTACACCCTTATCCTTATCCTCTTAGAAAAAGGGGAGCGACTTTTCTCAAAAAATAGAGCAAAATACCCAACTCCAGTTTCACCCCCTTTCATTCTTGGAAAGTAGAGAATTTACTCCATCACCAAAGAGTAAAATTGCTCTCTTCCTCCGTTTGTAAAAACTCTCCCATCAGAAAGTGATAGGGATGTCATGCAAATACGAAAATTCTCATAGATACTGTGTCGCTTTCGGTCTTGTACAGGCGTTGACCTACCTCTGACTGTATTGAATACAACACACGCCAGAAGCTGGACCACCTCTTACAGGTTCCGCGGAGTCCCATAGTCCCACCAGTCCTTTATTACCTCATCTAATTAAAGTGTGATTGATTGAAGTTCACGGTCATCTTCTATATATTCTAGATCTTCTTTGCGGATAAAATCATACGCTTTCCAAAAGGGTTCTCAATAAAATATGTGCTTATTAATGGCCTGGACGCTATGAATATGTCTTAAATATGTGGATAACAAATGATGAAGTGTCCGTGTTTATTGATTCCTATAGAGAGATTAGGCGAAACATATGCCAAGGTACTAAACAATGCAGCGAGAGACGATTCCTGGGAAAGAGGGAAGGGAATTTTTGTGTACTGTGCGAAAGCGAGACCCTTACCTCCATCTAGTGGCATGGCCAAGAACTTCAAGGTGTTAACTTCAATACGAGCTGTGAGGGAGCATTTGGTGAATAATAAGAGAGTAAATTCGATTAGCTCAGTGTGCTCACTTTTTACTCCCCAAACGCTCGGAATTTTTATTATTTCATTATCTCATTATTATTTATCTCATTATTATTGACCTCTTTCCAAGCCGGTTGTCACAATAAAGTAATTGTATATTGAAGGAGTCAACGGAGTCATTTTAAACCTCGAACACGTTGGCGATCTCTTCGTGATAGTCATTAACGTTAAATCACGTCGGAGCCGCCTACAACATCTCCATTTGGTTCCACGGACATACGGCCCCGCGAACTGGAAAAGGGGTTGAAGAAAGGGAATAGGCGCCACCAATGCCGATCGTCAATTTTTTTTTTTTCAACAGGGTGCGGTGCTGCCTTGCGATGCTACTCGTGCAGGGAAACTAGCTGCAAGGACGAGTCGGGCTGGAATAAAGTTAATTGCAGCCAGACGCCGCCGTCCAGCGGGGAAGAATGGTATTGTGGATCTATCTGGGACGTGGAGAGTGAGGACTGAATGCTCGTTCTCTCGTCTCTGAAGTTGCAATATTTTCGGCTTTGACCTTTGGACATTCATTTTCCAACCGAGAGGTTGGGCAATAATATCTCTGCAAATTAGAATTCCTTTGCTTGAGGTTCTCGGTCCTTCGCAACTCGTTTTCTTTCGGATGCCAAAAGAACGTATCTATAGCCCATTTAGCAAGATATTGCCTCTCACTATGTTCAAATAAAATTCCTTGACACTTCGTGAACACATTTGGAATCCTGCTGCAACAAAATTTCAGTTTAAAAAATGAAGTTCTGAAAAAAAAATGGTTTTCAGCTAGTAGATGGGCACTTAATCGCAAAACCCTGAAGTGTTCCCTCTCTAACGAGCGTATGACACTGATATTTCCTACCTTTCCAGGTAAACTTTATTTGGCCGGTTGTACAGGATGGAAGAAATCAGAGTGCATTAAATCAGAAGACTACCCTGCCGACGAATTTGAAAATATAACTTTCCTCCCCGGGGGAAGGTTGTGCTATTGCGATGTCGACCTCTGCTTGGACGGGGGGTCGGCGGGGATGTCACCCTCCAACCTCTTCTACGGCTTGTCTGTCGTCTTCCTCCATAGCCTCTTCTCCAAACGTCGGTGAACAACATTGGTTTTGCGAGGGAACGTAAATAAATTGACCTATATCGATGTCGATTCGCCGTTTGCATTCGCCGATGTAACCTAGCCTTGGAATGAACCAGGTAATTCAGACCCGGAGGTCCGTGGGAGGATCGGTTTCCTTTTCACGATAAGCTGCGCGAACATTCTTATGGACTTGAACGCACTGAAAAGCTTATTATACGGAAGACGTGCCTATATTGTTTGGGATATTCTTAGTTCTCTTAAACATGATGCATAATGCTGAAGATACATAATGCTGAAGATACATAATGCTGAAGATACATAATGCTGAAGATACATAATGCTGAAGATACATAATGCTGAAGATACATAATGCTGAAGATACATTTTATGCGGTTTTATGCGGACCATTTAAAACACGTCTGCTTATCTAAGACATTTCATATTGGCCTATACCATATGAATGGCAGTTCCTCTTTACTTCTATTTTCGGCGAAAGATGAAGCGAAAATGATAATGCCAAAGGGCCATTCGATTGGCAGTTGTGTAAATGGGCTGTAACTCTCCAGGCATAATCCCCTCTCCCCTATTCACTATCATGACAGACTTCATCACTGTGTCAATGGAGATACATACTCGAGCTGTCCTGTCATCACGATTTACCGCTTGAGCTCTGCTGGAATTTTTTTCCGAATATTTTTGAAAGAACCTCGAGAAAGCATCCCTCATTTAATGGAATAATCGAAAACGACTCGTTTCTCAGGATAAGCAAGACTACCAGAGCACTCAACGGTACTAGCTTCCGCGAACTTCATCAGGATCAGATGACGATTTTATTCTTGCGTGTTCCATCTCGTTATTGTAGCTTGCTTCACGATGCGACAAAGAATCGAATTCGGGCTCGTGAATTAGTCGAGACTTCGGCATTAGAACGAGCAACACGCTTTCGGTAACCACGCTCCGGCAGCTGCGCTCTGTTTGCCTTTTTAAGCTTCGGCAAGTGTTTTCTCTCGGCCTGCATGCTTTAGGTGGTTCATAGTCCAAGAAACAAATGGGACGCATGAAATTGGCTTACTTGAATTTTAAAATCCGCGAAAAATTAAAAAAAAAAGAAGAAAGGAATATAGCTCCCTCTTAAGACTGTTCTTCGCCTCTGTATATACCTGGCCATTGAAGAGGCGCCGCTTTTTCTGATTCGTAGGCTGTCGGCAGATTAGAAAACGTAATCTCTCTTGCAATGTCAAACATTTGCCTTCCAAACATCCTCAAGTTTTTTCCTCTTTTCCGACTAATAACTTTCCTGAGGGACATGAGAACCAGGTCGTGAATTTTACTTTCTCCCGAAACTGCTGTCCTATTGCAACCTGCTGCGACTTGTGGCAACCTGCGGCAACCCCAAACCCAGGCGTTTTATCACCTAAACCTCGGAATTCACAGAACTAATTTTTGTTTCAGCTCGCTATTTGCAGCACAGACCTTCGCATCCTCACGTTATCAAGTCCGGATACTGGCTTCTGCTTTATCAATGTTTGGCTTTCTCTCCCCATACGAACTTTTTTTTTTCGCAGCTGGTGAACCATGCCTTAAATTATTTCTCCCATGAAAATGTGTCGAGGATCGCTATTTCAGGAAGATGAATTCGAGAGAAGCGGATTCGAATGACTGGGTCTTTTTAGAGAGAAAATAAATACCATTTGAAAACGCACACCCTCTATCCACCTGGTCAGACAACCAGGTGGATAAGGGGTGGATGTTTTCAACCAGGTGGACTTCCCCCTTCCCCATGGGAAATCCACCTATTCATTCGCGCACATTCATTTCGAATCTGGTGGATTTTCCCTCATGGGGTGATTTTCCCTCGAGTGAAATTCCCTCCAACAGGTGGAAATACCCCCAAGGGGGACATCCACCTTCTTTCAAGTCCACATGGGTGGTGGCCGTTTTGTAAGGATAATTACATGGGGAAAGTTTCTCGTTTTACCTCGTTTTACCGTATATGAAGCAATAAAGACTTTCAGAGAGCATCGACTTTTTTTGGCTAATCCTCTTTCTTCGCAGCCGCGTGCAATTTGCCACCCCAGAATAAGCTAGTAAAAACAAAAGGATCGGCGGGGGAGATTCAGAAAGTGGAAAGCCTTTTTAGTGTGGGCTTCCTTTCCTGAAAGGAAAAATATCATTTATCGTACCGTCCGTGTGTCACACTCTGGTTGTCCGATGATAACTAAAATAATATTGTCATGATCAACGCGAATGCTGGCAAGCTGATAGACATGAACAAGGTACGGGCCGAGTTCGTTTTCTGGTGAATTTGCGCCGAAATTCGCATTTTTATTGCAAATTTTCAACTTGAAATTTGCTCACGGAGGAGAAGGAAAGAGTTCCCCCTTCAGGTTCCGAACCGCAATGCGCATGCGCGTTCGACCCAGGCCTTCCGGGTGCGGCGCCGTGGCAGCAACCAGAGTTGTCAGTTCTCTACTAACCTTCGTTGCGGATGGATCCAACCGCGCACAGCGCTCCATTCTCCTATCGCCGTTTCACGGGCACCGTTTGTCTATGTTTACCAGATGCAAGTGAAAAATAAGGTTTTTTATGGTCGAAGACCTGAAGGAAATGGCATATTGTTTAATTGGGTGACAAAATGAGGGTTTCCTTAACTGAGAGGAGGCCCACTACTAGACGGGGCTTGCCCAACTTGTTTTAGTTTTTTTTTCCCCTGCCCTTAACTATGGCCATAAACTTAGGGGGAGTGATCAATCGAATCATATCAAAGTGATGTTTTTATATCGACTGGCTGGTGTAAGACTTCGTAATATGGTGCCAATTGTCTCCATATGTGAGGGTCTTCAGGATTAGCGGCTACTTCTCCAGATCAAGAGATCCCAATTCTTCAATGAACCCGGGTGGCATTGTCTCCGCAGTCATTGATCTTCAAATTTCCAAATCTGATCAAGTCCACTTTACTTACTCATTCGGAATCTCAATTTAAATTCAAATATGTCGAAAATCACAGGGAATGTCGAATAACACATTTCGGCATATGAGAGCGAATCAAATATTTATTTAAGAGTAAATAATTGAGAATCACTTAAAATCTTGAAAGGGCGCACCTTGGCGGCAAACTTCCTTCTGAGAATTCTGCATCATTCCAACGGCCAACCCAAAATATTACATTCGTGCTGCCGACAGAATCGCTCGCAGTATTACAACGCCCCACGAATCGTCAGGCTGGGGGAAAACCATTTATCGCGAGCATTCTGCGTTCCCGAATCACGAAGCCATAAAGACTGGAGCAAGCTCATATTCAGGTCATTTGGCTCCTGCTTGAAGAAGATATGGATGATCCAGGGTTGGCAAGAACGTTTGAGATTATTTATAAGGATTGCTATGAGAAAGTTTATAAGAATTTAGCGAACTGGGATGGGAATCGGGGAATTAACCTTCGGTGAGCCATACCATGATGAAGACAGCTTCGTTCTCTGACCCTATCATGGCTTTCATTTCATCGATATTGTGTACAAAGATTCCTCAAGGGAGACTTCTATACAGTTTCTTCGACTGTATCAGGTCATGATTGGGAGAAATCGCTGAAAAATGGTCAACGAAACAAGTCAATTTCCTTCCTTTTACAGAACAATGTTCTAGAATTCTTTTGTGATATACAGTGGCGTAACGAGAAGGGGGCAACTCAGGTCGTAATGCCGCCCCCCCCGACCGACCAAGAAATGCTAAACGTAACATTCTCCTCGGTCGCTTGAACACCTGCTTCTTTTCTTTTCCAAGTTGGAGGTGACGACCCTGCTCCCCTGTCCCCTTCGTCGCCACCCTGCCGCACCACATCAAGAACGAGAGCAAAGATAGATTTTCGTCCGACTGTTTCGCTCGTTTTGCTCGTTTCACCGTCGCTCACGCTGGCTGGACTTGCTGGGTTGTAAAATCACACACAATCCATTTCAGGTCACAGAAATGATCATTTCACACGTAATTGATTAGATTCAATTTGTGTGATTTATCGGTTTGTTATGCCATGAAAAAACGATTTACAAAATAGCCCAGTCCAGAGATTATTATCACGTAGTTCTCTGCCACAAAAGTCACAATATAAAATTAAACATATTTCTGTCAGCTGAAAAAGGCAGTAATCCCGGTTGAAGTGCCACGATTTCAAAACTAAAAAAACTCACTGAATACTATAGTTCAGGAGTCCTATAGGATCCCAATAGGGAACCTATTATAGGTTCCCGACAAGTTTTTGAAACACAAAACACCTATTAGGTTTTCTGTGTTTCAAAAACTTGTCGGAAATGTCTATACGTTTCTTAAAAGATATATTCCATAGGTTTCTTGCTGGACCTTTTAATAAGGGAACTGAATACGTGAGGTCTCATTAATTTTTCTTCTGTCTCGGGTCGCTCTCTTTTCGTTCATGCCTCTTCAGTACCATGAGGAAGAAATTATTGGGTCGATCGGAAAGTTCTGGCCGTTTCGAGAATTTTCTCGGAAAACAATTTCTGGAACTTCCTCGAACCTTCCACAGTAGCAGTATATAAAGGATGTGTGGGCGTGATTACGCAGCAGTTACTTAGCCGTTCAAAGCCCATAACCATGACTTCCAAAATGGGCTTCAACAACACCGCCCAACGTCAGTGCCTTTTTTTCGACTTCCTATCTGGCATCACAGCAGCCGAATCGAGTCTCCGTATCTGCGCCGTGTTTGGCCAAGGTGCAGTTTATGAAAGGACAGCGCGAAGTTGGTTCGATCGTTTCCGGTCTGGAAATTACAGCCTCGAGGATGAGCCCAGATCAGGCCGACCATTTGAAATTGCCGATGAGCAGTTGCAGCATAGTATGGAAGCCGATCCGAGGCAAAGTACCCGCGACTTAGCGACAGCAATTGACTGCACCCGGTCGACCATCTTCGCCAGAAAAGGTTCAACGATGACGCCGAGGTTGAAAACTGGCTGACTGATTTTTTCGACTGACAGCCAGCTCATTTTTACAGGGATGGAATAAGGAGTCTGCCTGATCGTTGGCAGAAGGTGATAGACTGTGATGCCGATCACTTCGTTGAATTAACTTTTTTGTTTCCTTTTTTTTCGATCGGAAAAGATCTTTCGATCGGAAAGATCTGGTCGTTTCGACCAGATCTTTCCGATCGACCCAATAGGTTGAACACTTTTACTTATCGACCATGTAAAATTGTCATATTATCAATATAAGGAATACATACCTCCACACCAATATGGCTTATTCCAGAAATTTGCCAATTGGTGAAATCCGAGCTCAACGGCAGGGACATCAGACGCGCAGAGACGACTCCCTGATTGAAAAGGTGATTCAACTGATCCTTTCCAAGCATCCCTTTCCAAGGGAGGTGAACCCAGTGTTTGGGGTCAACCAAGACGTAGAAGGGCTCCTTACAGTTTATATGCAGGATCCTTCCTTCTCGAATGTGCTACCCAAACACTGTGCAAGGAGTCATATCATCATTATGAGAATGAGTATCAAAGTCCCTCCAATCAAGTCCAATCGCCAAAACCTATCCTCCTATCCAACAAGCTTTCAGCGGAAGATCCCTCCCTCGATCCCT
>CAJPEV010003803.1:0-27649 GCA_905338385.1 Darwinula stevensoni
GGGGGGGGGGGGGGGGGGGGGGGGGGGTCTAACCCCCTAAACCCCCCCTTCCCTACGCCGCTGTCCCTCGTTTCCTCATGGAGATGGCTCTGAAAAGCCCTTATGCGCTCCGCGTTATCGAAGTCCTCGAAGACCTACGTGCCCGAATGGTGTCGCCCCCTCGTAAACCTCTCGAGCAAATACGGTAGCCGTGTGTCGACATTAATTATTTTTGCGGGCCGCTTTTGGACTCTTTCCACCTTCGTTACGTTCCTTTCGATTGCGAGTCGGGAAAGCCCACTCAATTTTTTTGTTCCTGTCATCTGCCATCCGGAGTAGAGAGCACGTGCTCCCGAGGATTCCGTTGCCCACTGCAGGAGAAACGGAAGCAAGAATTAAAACACGAATGCTATACGAGGGGCGTTCGATGAGTTTCAAGAATTTCTATTTTTCGTACAAGGGATCGATTTTATTTCCTTTCCCCGAAATTCTACAACACCTTAGGATCGTTTAAAGTGAGCACCATCCAAATCGATGCACAGCTCCATCCTGTAGAACCATTTCCTAAAGCATTCCCTCGGGGTGTCTTCACTGAAGCCTTCCAAGAAGGAAGGAAAGTTGTCAATTTGGCAAGGTGCGGTGGGGTATTGTCACGGTGCAATTTCCAGTGACGCAACCCACTTTTGGGGCGTTTTTAAAGAGCTTCAACAAGTTTTGGCAGGCACTTACCATTTGGCAATTACTATTTCACCTTCATCGAGGGACACAACAGTCAGGATTTGATTTCTGCAGGAAAAAATGGCGACCAAGACCTTTCCAACAGTTCTTTCACGACGCAGTTTCGATGGAATGTCTTCTCCATCAAAGACCCATCGGCGGCTCTGGTTCTCGGTTTCAAGGACATAAAATTAGATCCAAGTTTCATCACCTGTGACAATGTTTCCGACATCTTTTGAGTCCCCTCTGCTGAATTCACCCAGCATTTTGTGACGAAATTCGACACGAGCCTGTTTTTGGGTGGCTGACAGCGCATGGGAGATCCATCGAGCACTAAATTTCCTGGCTCTAAGGCGCTCATGGAGAATTTTATGTACCGTCCCTTCAGACACCCCAATGGTCTCAGAGACTTAATTTAGCTTGCTGTTGCACAGGGATGCTGGATCACCCGGGGCGAAAGAAGCGCAAAATCATTGCACGCTTGACTCGAAGGTTCTAATTCAGGTTCCTGGTCGTGTCCCCTTTTTTGATCACCACGAATCTCCATTATGGACAAAATACTTAATAATATTCTTATTAACCAGTGAATCCCTGTTGGAAAAAGGGCAATCATGGGATCAGTCCAAGATATAGGGGTGGGGCCAATTCTTGAAACTCGATGAACGTCCCTCGTATTTCCGCTGTAAATGTTCCCTCGCTCTCTTCTCGGTCGATGAGCAATCGGCTTGCTTCGTATTTTCTCTGGTAAAAATGTGAGACAATTTTAAAATTATTTCTTAGCATATCATTATCAACTACTATTTTAGTACCTGGTTTACTAAGCCAGGCTTAGGATTATTTTGGTACTCAGATGGCTGAAAATTCTGTAATTCAGTATAATTATAAAAACTTATATGCGGCCTTCACGGGACCTAAAAGCCTCACTTGCGGCCCGCAGTAAAACAAAGGTTGCTCGTCAATGCTCTTAACCAGTCGCCCTAAACCAGTGCTTCTCAACTTTCTATACCTTGCAGATTCCCCTCGGAATAGAGGAGAACTGCGATGTTCCCCTTCGTTATCGCGTAAATTTATAGGCTTCTAAATGTAATGCATGTCATTTTGAAGACAGTATTTTTAAAGCAGGATGAAAAGTAAACACCTGTAATCATAATTTTAATTTTTCGTTCGGTCCACGATTTATTTTTGGCCTGGGCATACCCAGCAAACAGAGATATGTTAATGCAACGTAGGAAATGTGTTATTTGAGTGTTTCGGCGTTCGAGTGTTCTTCCACGACACACGATGAACATCGGAATAACGTTAAAATATTCTTTTGGGAGCGCCGAAAGTAAAGGTAGGCACGAGAGCGTCGAAACGATGCCTAGGCAACGTTCCACATTCGACACTTCAACGTTCGTGCGTAAGCATCGGACGAACGCTAAGGAAGCATCGAGACGAATCGTGAATCCGCATGTCCCTCTTCCAGATTGCTTTGGCACCAATTTTGTTAACTGCGCGGATATATAGCTAAATATGATTTATTCCAGTAGGGAATGCATAAAAATAGTAATCAATGGAGCACAGCTATCCAATATAAATGCACATACACATATCCCAGTGATACTCTGGTTCACGGATGAGCAGGTTTTTGGCGCTCGGTTACGATGCCGTTTCGTCTCCGATATTCCATTCTTGACGTTTCTGAAGGACCTCAGTCGAGCCTTCAAGAGACGTTTTCTTCATGCACGTCTTTGGCCACTCGATCACGAGTCCGCAATCTGGCAGCGGCTCGGACGAAGGCTCGAACGACCGAAGCGAGAAGATGCGGATTTAGCCGCTAAAGCGAGTCCATACCTGATGCAACTTCGATCAGTCCCCCATAATTTCCATGCGGTACTCCACCTTTCCCACAGACACCACGGGGGAAGACGTTTGATTTGTTGAAGAAATGAGTGGATTCGGTGACCCAGTCCCAGGAGTCTCCAGGAAACTCGAAGAATGGAAGTCGGATCCTTCAACTTCCCAGTTCAATCCACGGAGAGCCTCGAAGAGTGGGGGATGACAGTGCCAATCCACGTAATAAGCGGTCTCAAGTGTGGGGTCGTGCCTACAGGGAGTCCCGTAAGTCCCGTGCGGTTATGGGAGGCGGTGAAAGAAAAGCAGGGGAAAGTGTCCGTATCGTTACTACGTGTGGCAATAATGTGCTTTCGTGCGCAGTGCATACGGAAAAAAGAACTGCTAAACCATTATTAATTTTTTCTCACGATGGAAAACGGAAAATACGTTCGATTACTTTTATTCCAACCGTACGGGACTCGTGGGCCTCCCTGTACATCCTCGAGTGGAGATCGATTCGGATGTGATGGATTTTTCGACCAGATGGAGCAGGATCATTCTTGAACTCGGGAGCAGGATCATTCTTGAAAAGGAACGTTCGTCGATCGCTCCCGTACTACTCCAGCGAGTTTAATAACGTTATAAACGAACGTTCGTCCGACGCTCTCGGGTTTAACGTTGCTTTGAGCGCATCTATCAATAAAAGGGGCATTTCGACGCCGTGCTAACGTTCGTCGTAATGCTACGACAGCGTTAGAAGTGTTCGTATAGGTGCACCGATGCGACGTCTCCGTAGTGAGTTTCGCGAGTGAAATCGCAAGGCGATCGAAATCCTCGAGGAACGAGGCTGGTCTCTTCGCGCATCAGGTCGTACATCGCCTCATCCCTATGGAATCTCTAGAATCTCGCCGACTGCAACTCGTCTCAAGTTCGTTTCGTCGACTCGCAGTTCACCGATCGTTCGATTCGAATGTTCGAACTCGCCGAACGACATGATTGACCTCAGAGAGAGGCAGAAAATGATTCATGTCGACTCGAGTACGATGGAATTAGAATTCCACCCGAGTTCAACTGAGTTTTCACGAGCTTAAGGGCCCTAGTAAGCCGTTTTGGGAATAATTCGGCACCCGTGCACACAGCAAAAATTGCTAGTAATCTTTCATCGAGTCAGTGAGTCGAGTACATGGTGAGTCTACTCGGTAGGATACAATTCAGTTAACATTCGAGTTGAACAATCTAATTGCGAGAATTGCGTGCTTAGACTCGAAGAGGAAAAGGAAACCGACGTCATCGATCACCGGCAACGGGTCAACGTTTCCTCGTGGGGGACAGATGAGATCGGGCCAGCAGGACAAACCAGTCTTATCATCTGGGGCAGAATCACGGTGCTACCTGAAATTGCTTCTCGTTCAGATCCCACTGGCTCGTGTCTTCTTCAGACGGACGGAGATGATGATGGATACTAGGTCAAATAGGCTTAAATACTACTGCTTCCATGAAGCAGACGGAAAGAGGAAAAACATCGCATCGATGGCCAAATCTGGTTTTTAGACTCGCCCTAAGTAGGCAGAGAACCGGCGAATATACTGTATGAAACGGGACACTTGCGTCCTTGCGAAAGGCTTCAAGGATCTGGCACCGAGAACAAAAGGGTATAGTATTCAGCCGGAGCCGAATACTATACCCTTTTGTTACGAATACGAATGTAGAAAGTGGGGTAAGTTCTGACGCGGGCATGATCGCGCCACACCGATGAGTCAACTTTTGCTTTGGACCCAGGGATACAAACTCCGTCTCGTCGGAAAGAACCTCTGAAAGGAGCAGACGGGAGAAGACGGAGGAAATTTGTATCGCGGCTGGACGGGGCAAGCCCTTGGGGGGGGGGGGCAAGCCCTTGGGAGCAAGCAGTCATAAAGTCAGCCTTACGCGTCCCGTTTCGTCCGTTCGACAGTCCAACCGGTGAGGAGTGAAATGGGACCGTCGAGCATTGATTGTACGACTTCGTGGTCCTGATGCGGGATGCCTCCGCATCTCGGGAGGAAAAATCCTTAGTTTACTTATCCTTGATAAAAAAAGAAAGAATTTCGCTTAGCAAGGCGGGAGCCTCATGTGTCATCCCACTGACAAAGGTCATCGATGGAATTGCGTGGACAACAGACGTCCATCTTATCGTCTCTAAGCGTGGGTAGGGGAGTAGCAGGATTCACACACTTAGAGGTTTGTTATTGGCTAGCACGAGCCACGTGCTTGGGGAAACAAGGGATCCACAAGGGTTCAGGGATCGCACCAAAAGTTGTTTCCTGCTTCTCACGAGAAAGCGTGTCCACGATTTCTCGGAGACGAAACGCAGTTTCTCCATAGCGCATGCAGACATAGATGAAGACAGTCGATTACATAAGGAAATACCGTACGAGGCAGAGACGAAGGGAAGCTGCTGATGTCGGGAAGGTCGAGCAGTTTACAGCGGGTCCTCCCTGCGTAGCTGATAAGATAAGAGGAAAAGGAATAGGATGGGAGAGCGTAGTAGAGGCTCAATTGCGCTTCGTTTGCCATGGCGGGAGTCACCGTTCTTTTAGTTGGCATTCTTCTCGTATTCATCATCCAAGATCTCATTCAGAAGATCCTACGATGGAGGAAAATGCCTCCAGGTACGTCAACTGACTCCTTCCTACGCGTGTACGAACATCACCTCATCGGCCATCGAGGCTGATGGATCTCATCGGCATATCAGGTGCATCATCCGAGTCGCATTTAGGTTCTTGGTTCACCGATTCTCGCCGATTCCATGCCCTCGTCGTCACCGAAGACGTCGTTATTGTGTACCTCCGCGAGAAAATACAGTGCTTTCTTCAATAGAGTCACAAGGAATATTTAAATATTAATATGAATACCAATCCTGGAACCTCAGTTGAATCGCGAATAGGAAACATGGGACTATTCGAACGCGAATGTCACTCGATCACTCTTGGAATATTTGCAAATTTCTGAATTGATATTCCATACCTTGATGAATGCAATGTACAAGGCTACAAAAATTGTAGCAAGCAAAGAGAGCGGTATACGCAGGGTTTTGGGTTCAGTGCTGAGGCAGCTGAACGACGACCGGAGAGAGGGGGGAGAGGAGGGAGGAAGAGGGGGAGGGGAGGAGGAAGGAAGAGGGGGAGGGAGAAGAGGAAGGAAGAGGGGAGGGAGAGCTTCCGACGAGGCTAACTGATAGGAAAGGGGAAGGGGGACTGGAGCCCCCTCATTGCAAGCTAAAGATTTCAAGTCATCACTTTCGTTTTCAATATGGAAAGGAGAGAGAAAGAGATATTTTCCCGATAACAATATCGAGCATACAATGGAATACTCGGAATGAATAGTAGCGATGACTATTGCAATGTACCATGAATACCGGGTGATTTGTCGGAATCGAACACTTCGGTGAGTGACCGGACGTACGGATTCGAAGGCTGCCAAACACTAGTATACCATCGGAAAAAAGAGTTGATGGAATCCCCATTCGGATGTAGGGCCGTGGGGGATTCCTCTGTTGGGCTACGCACCCTTCATCGATCGGGAGCAACCGTTGAAGACGTTCCTCGAACTCAAGAAGAAATACGGGAACATATTCACGGTGACGATCGGGAACGTGGAACACGTGATCATCTGCGAGCAGGAAATCGTGAAGGACGCCTTCTCCCGAGTGGAATTCAGCTACAAACCAGAATCCTTTGCTTTCATCTCTGCCGCCGAGGGACATAACGGTTTCCGCTTATTTTCGATCCCGAATAATCTTCCCCTATTCCTTCGATCATATCGAAAAAGGCAAAACTCGCGCACTTTTTTTGCTTCTCTCCTTGCACTCGGTCCGCGAAGGTCTGCTGACGGGACACGGACCGACTTGGAGAGACAATCGTCGTTTCACCTTGAAGACATTGAGGAATTTCGGATTCGGGAAGACGACGATCGACGGGATCATCCAGCACGAAGCCCTCACGACCTGCGACATTTTCCGACGTCACCTGGGGAAACCGTGTGACCTCGATTACACCATCAACGTCGCCGCTCTCAACGTCATCTGGAAACTGACCTCCGGTGAGTAAAATCTCCAGACGTTCATCGGGTCGCAACGAGACGACGACGAATGGGTATGGAATGTGGATCAGATCAGCAATTCAGTCAAGAGGACGAGAAGGCGATGCTTTTCTTCAACCTCTTGGATATGAACCTGAAGGACATCAAAGACCTCGGTGCGTTGCAGTTCTACATCTGGCTCCGACATTTCTGGCCGTCCGTTAAGAGTTCCTTCGGTCGCATCATGGGCAGAATCGATTTCGTCAAGGAGACTTTCAAGGTATTCGGGGATGCACGCACATGCTTCTGATTCCATACAATGGCGTCGACGAGGTTGTTTTCCTTCAAATTTTTTTTTTTTAAGAGCCTCTATATGGAGCACAAGAAGACGTTCGACCCAAACAACATCCGAGATTACATCGACGTTTACCTCAACGAGATGAAAGAACAGGAGGAGAAAGGGGAAAAGAATCCCAACTTCAACGGTAAGAGCATTCTTTTCCGTTTTCCGCAATACTTCGACCATAAAACTGAACCCCTATTCCTATCGTAGAGCTGCAGCTGCTGATCAACATGCAAGATTTGTATTTTGCGGGGAGTGAGACGACGGGGAACACGGTGCGATGGGCCATCCTTCTCCTGACCCTCAATCCCGACGTTCAAAAACGCGCTCAAGAGGAAATCGACTCCGTCATCGGCCGGGACCGGGTCCCCTCGTACGACGACAAGAAAAGGTATGTTCCCTCGTTCCGTTCGGATGTAACGGTCGATGCGAACACGAACGATCTATTCGATCCGTCGATGAACTAGGATGCCGTACGTGGAAGGGATGATCTGCGAGATCCAGCGTCACGCGGACGTGCTACCGTTCGGTCTGCCTCACATGACTTCGCCCGACCACAACGTCACCCTCGCCGGATACACCATCCCCAAGGTATGAGACCGAAAGTTTTAATCGTCTCCCGTTTCCAGCTGCGAACCGGCTTTCTTTATTTTTTTCTGTCACTTGCGCAGAGCACGACGGTGCTGGCTTTCTTGTACGGGATGCATAAAGATGAGAAATTTTGGCCGGAACCCACGAAGTTCGATCCCACTCGATTCCTGGATTCCAACGGGAAACTGCGGACCAAGGTCCCCGGTTTCATGCCTTTCGCTCATGGTAATCACCAGCAAACGTCAAAAACAAAACCTCATTTATTCGAGAAGAGATGGAGTTCATCAGATTCGCGTTTTTCGTTTATTTTCTTGGAAATAGGGAAGAGACAATGTCTGGGAGAGAGTTTGGCGAACATGGAGCTCTTCATCTTCTTAGTGACATACTTGCAGAAATTTACGTTTCGGCTCCCAGACGGAGTGAAGACACTGAGGACTGATCCCTGGTTCATGGAGGTCCTCAGCAAGCCTCATCGGTACAACGTGGTCGTCGAAGAACGTCTTTGACCCTTCATCATAATCATCCCATTTACACGTCTATGTTTACTCAGCTCCACAGAATTGTCTTTCTTTTTTCTTGTGTTTCACGAACGAGGCTAATCAGGACTCAAGATTCCGGGGCCCATAGTTTGATGGTGCGATCAAAGGAGGACGTAACGATGTATGGACCATCTCTTTGGATGTCAACTCCCATCACTTTGTTGTCATGACCTGATAGTTTCTTAATGGGCTGCCACTGTGGGTGACTCCACACCTGAAATTAAAATGAGTAGACATTCTCTCAAAACGAGATATCATTTCGGAACAAAACATGTACACTTGGAAGATCCCCGAGAATAAAGGAAAAATATAGAGAAAGGTACCTTTGCAGTGTTGTCATAAGACGCCGTGACAAGCAACTGGCCATGCTTGGGATGGAACTTTAACCCCGAGATGAGGTTCACATGAGCTGGGATTGTGTAGAGACACTTGGACTGTCTCAGATCCCATATCTTGGCTACATTATCCTGTCCTCCTGTTGCAATATGATACCTAATACACCACACCAAAACATTAAAATGTCACAGCTTTATTCTCTTGATGAATGACAGTTTTCTAGTAGCTTACGTCAATAGGAATGTATTCAGTAAAAGCTATGATATAGTTTTCTTTCTTAAAAATTTTCAAATATTGTGATCAGAAGAAAGATCAGTAAAACTTGGTTTACCCATTAATATTGAAGTCAACAGAGAGGATGGACTTATGATGGCCACTGAGGAGCATGATACATTGCCCAGTTCTCAGGTCCCACACTCGACCATATGCATCTAAGCTCCTATGGCAGCAGGAAAAATGAAGAAATCATGATGCATGGCATTCACAGGCTGACAAGTTACAATTTACAACATCTGAACTACTGTGGTGGGGGCAATTGCCCAAATTGAAGGAATAAATATAAGTAGGTCTGATAGGAGCTCACCCAGTGACAGCAACTGAACCATCACACTGGAATGCAATATCATGAACACCCTTGGAATGTCCTTCCTGGTGAAGAACTTCAACCTGAGCTTCAAGATCCCAGAGTCTCCATGAACCATCCTCCACACATGAAGCCAGGAATCTTCCTGATGGGTGGAAATTCACTCTTGAGACACGACATCCTTGCCCTTCCATGTCTGCTATTGGTTCATCACTGCATTAACCAGGAGGCATAGAGGATAATAAAGAAAGTCATTACTAGGCCTGTTGGGATAAAGTTAAACCAAAGTGCACAAAAAAGAAACAGGCAGAACCTTGAACTTATACCTTTCAAGGCTCCAAAGATTTATGCTCCCATCTGTTGCACATGAGGCTAGGTTGATGGCATTCTCCTCTTGGGAGAGAGTAGCCTGTGGATGAAATGTGATGGCACACACATTGCATTCATGGCCCCTCAATGTCTTTAGGCACTCACATTCTGGCACTGACCATAATTTGCACAACCCACTCCTGAGAAGAGATGTGAAAAATGTTATCCAATGCAAATACAGCAATATAGGTCAAGGTATACACAGGTAAGAGAATTCCAGAAAAGGAAATGAGGCTGGATACAAACCATGAAGCAGATGCAAGAATTTCTCCATTTGGTGAGAACTCCACATAGGAAACAGGTCTGGAATCTCCAATCTGACTACCGTAGATGGACAACGATTCTGCCTTTTTCTGAATCTCTTGTCGCCTGGAATTCTTCACTGTCTCTGGTTGTGCCTTTTCTTCTCTTGCTCTTGCCAGTCGCTCCTGTGCTCTCTTCAGGGAATATTCTGGAAGATGATATTGTATAAGATGATGTTGCCTGTCCTACTTAGTAAGAAAATTCCAGTGGATCAATCAAGGTGGCATTGATATCAGACCAACGAGCCAGAGTCGAGCCGCTCGCAAGCTTTCGGGTCCTTCATGATACCAAGTCATCTCTGGTTCTTCCTGCCGTTTCCTCTTGGCATCATCTGATTTTGGCATCCTTGCTGCCTCCTCTCCAAGTCTTCAGCATAAATACAGGATGTAAATATCTGTTCTCCATTTAGGGATGGCAACACTATCAATGATCATACCTGGAGAGGATATCCCTCAGTCGATGTCTCCTATCACCTGGTCCTTCCCCAAAGAGGCAGATGGGATGGCCAAGGTGACGCAGCTGAAGCTTCACCTGCTCATCATCTGTTGAAACTTGAATCTGACGAGCTCGCTTCCGCCTCTCAAACTCCTCCAAAACAGCTTTCCTCTCATCTGTCTCTAGAGCTCCTTCCAGCTCCATGTACTCTACATTGCAGCAGAAGCAAGGTTTTATACTATGATCCATTTCACTCAAACCTCCAGATACCTCCAACAGTACATTGTGAGTTTCTTGGTTGACTAGAGCATACCAATAGTGGAGAACAAAACCGTAAAAATCTTGATAAATGGTGGTCAAGGGTAATCTTTTCCTTTTCTTTTCAAGGGTTATCTATCTAGTTTTTACTGGTGGAATGGAAAAAAAAAAGTTTTCACCTGAAGAATTCCCAGTTCCAGTATCCTAGTCACTAGGCAACACACACTTCTGCTTGTGGCAGAAGACTCTAAGAATCATCATGGGATTGAGAAAGAAATCTGCCACATAGAGTGTAGAGACTAACCTGAAGAAATGTTAATGTGACCTGAAGTGTCCTTCTTTCTCATTTTGATAGAGGGCTTATGGGCATCCTCCCCTAGTGGATATTCCTCTTCTTTCATTTTCTCTCCTTCTCTATGATCACCCTGCCTCTCATCCTCACTCTCACTCTCTTCCTCAGTGCTTGCATCACCCTGCTGATATATGCATCCCAGATAATCCACTCAGTCTCTGTGTCAACTGAAAGATGTTAAGGGTGAATCTGGGCTCACAAGTTTCTCTTGAGCCAGCCGCACTCGCTCTCCTTCTTCCAAAGATCCATAATGCACAACACGTCCTTTGGGCAGGCGCAGCTCACCTTCACTTTCTTCATCTGACATCTTTGGATTCAGAGCTTCATAAACTCAACTTTGTAGAACAAGAATAAAAAATTCATATTCAGAAATACATGAAACACAAAGTCTACATGTGTTATGTGAAATAGTTGCTGATTGGTAAAGGCCATAAAAGGATGTTTCCAGTGGAAGAAAGGTCTTCCACTGGTGGCTTCCATCTTGGGACATTTGAAAATTCTCTGGCAACAAATAATTATTCCAATGAATTCAAATAAAAATTAAACTAACATTTAAGTTTCTGAATATTGCAGGTCCACAGGAAGACCTGATTCTATCATATCAAAGTACCTTCAAGATGAGATGAAAGAAACAAAGGGCACATGTTTAAAGTCAGAATTCTGATGGAGTCTGCTGCACATAATCTCGTTCTGTACTTCCAGGTAACAGGGTTAGGATGAATGCTCAACTCTCAACATTGCAGCGTTGCACCATAATTGGCAACCACCAAGGACCACATGTGGAAAATTCTGATGAAACATGAAATAGTCAAGTTTACCCTCTCCTTTGCAGTGTCATTCTACTGACATGTTTTTCCTCACTCACATACCCCATTTCCATCTTGGTAGGCTCAAGCAGCCCTTAACATCTAGAGTTTCATCATAACATCTTCAGACAACCTCATCTGTGATCAGCCAAACAAGCATGAAGAAAAGCATCTTCTATGACGAGTTCAATGCTACACGTGAGAGGTTAATCCATCCCAAGGACAAGGCCTGAGCATAAAATAACATTCCAACAGTGACTGGCTGTCAGGAAAGAGCTATCCTGCCTGCAGGCAGACTGTCTAGAGGAAAAACTCAAACGCCAGAAGGACCCCAGGAATTCTGACTCTAGATGTGTGCCCAATATCATGATATGCATTCAACAAATAGTCTTCTTTCACCTTTTGCCAAAATAGACACTAACAACATAAACAAAAAGGGCAATGAAGTTGTATTGGCTATTCCATTTCCAAGTTTACCTATCCAAATCATAAAGGAAACCACCCTTAAGTGAGGCACCCTGATAGTCACAGATGAGAACACAATAAGGGCACAACTGCATTTGGCTGAAGTCACAAGATTCCTTAAGCAAATGATGCCCAGAGGCAAAAATCTATAATCTGAATGATGACCTTTGAGAGTCATTATTGTGAGGATCTCCAGATTTCAACAGAGTTTCTCAGTTCAGTTTTTATACCAGTGTGTGCAACCCCCAGAGAGTTCACTAATAGGGTCTTGCAGCTGGTCTGGATTGGTGTCAAAGGAGTAAATCAATAGCTAGTCTGTGCATGAGCTCTTATCAGACATCAACAGAAATACGTCCATATGTGTGACAGTGCTCAAGAAATGAAGAATTTTGAAGGTTCTCCAACTTACCAGAGAAAGCAAGCATGAAAAGAAGCAGCATCAGAGAGCAAAACTTGAGAGTAATACATGAAAATTCTACAAACATCTGGACAGAGTACTACAGGAGTTGCGATAACAGCATCATACAAGCGTTCTAAATCATTCTTGATCATGGGAAGAATGGATGATTCAGGAAATGTATTTTCATAAGAGATAAATTTTCAGGTCCTTCCTTCTCACAGTTTTATTTTGTGGAAGACAGATTTCAGCACATTGTTCTATAAAGCTAACTCAAGAGTGACTTATGCACCAGAGTATATTCATCACATGATAGGAGAACAACAATTATATCTCTAAAATTTAAGAAATTTACTCTCTTGCATGACTCCTCAACAATGGTTTTAGTTTAACAAAAATCTTAGCCTGCATACAATGTAAAAAAAAACGTAAATATTAAAAATATAAGGCCTTAAGAACAAATTTTTTTGCAGGAAACACTGATTATTGTGTCAGTATGAAACCACTGAAAGGATATGATAGCAATGAGACTAGAGTTTACAACCAAAATATTGCTCATGATTGAAGGTCAGGATGAAAACAGGACGATATATCCATTAATCAGAACTTGAAGAGGAAGATGATGAGGAGCCCCCATGATGTTTGAAGCCTTTGTGCATGGCATAACCCACACCTCCAACTGCAGCTATAGGGAGGCCATACTTCAAGGCTTTCTTCTGAGCCTTTCTCTGCTTCTTCAGACCTTTCTATGGAATACGAATAAAATGATGCAGAGATGGTTGATAAAAACCTCACATAACTAGGCCAGCAGAGGGGTTTTCTGAGTGAAAAACAAGTAGGTTGATGCAATACTCACAGGACCCATTAGTGCAGCTCCTGCCAATCCAGCAGCACCAAGTCCTGCAGCTGGATACATTGGATTCATCCCCATGTGTTTTCCTTTCTAAAAAGCAAATATGTGACACCATGAATGAAAAAACTAAAGATTGCAAAAAACATATCGAGTGAGGCAAAAAAAAAACAAACATGCCACTCTTTGAAATTTTGCGGTGCCTCTGAAACAGCAGTTAAAACAACATTTCTTTCATACACATATATTCTTCAAGTATCCGAAAATTTTGGCCATTTATCTCTAGCCGTTTTAGCACACACGATTGATTTTACAAAAGCAACTGGAATTTCATATTTGCACTTGCTCCTGGATGCTGATGATAGGATCTGCGCCACTCACTCAGAATGATGATTCTTTTCAACATTTTTTTTCTTTGCACTTTGCATTGACAGAATTTGCGAAGCTGATCTGACTTGTGTCTGGCAATTTGCAGATGGTAACTTTGCATCCTATGATTCATCTAGAGAAAAAATGACTTCTTCCACATGAACGCAGATTCCTTCACTTCTGATGAGTTTTAGACTTCCGCTCCTTTGCTTTCTCTCAAATGAACCGGTTTCTTGCAGCTTGTGAAACAATCTCTTCACATAGGTCTACAGTTCTTTCATCCTTTACCAGGAAGTTCTTGTGAAATTCTGCCCCACCCCACTCTTTCGCAAAGAGCAGCATTTTCATAGGCAGACGGAGGAGCTCTGGTTTGAGATTAGTGCGCTCCATGCATACCAATTACTCTTCCACCTATATGTTTCCTTGCACAAAAACAAAATTCTAGCTGCAATCGTGGTTTTCGCTCCTGCACTAAAACGACTGGAGAAAAATGAACAAGAATTTTAGGACGTTTAAAGAATACGTTCAAAGTCGTTGCAAATAAATCTTTGCCGTGTTACCTGCTATCTCAAACTCTAAAGAATCTGAAAGAACGATGCGGTTTTTTTGCACATTTGCCTCACCCAGTACAAGCCTACTCAGTACTCACAGATCCCATTAGTGCAGCTCCAGCTAGTCCAGCAGCAGGATACATTGGATTCATCCCCATGTGCTTTCCTGTTTTCTGGGAGGAAAATATTGGTGATAAAAATGTAGGTAAGAAAGAAAGAGAAGCTCCAAATAAGACATATGATAATGTGCCTCACATAGGCAAGAGCAGGTCCCAAGATTCCTGAAACAGCAGATGTTGCAGTATTCAATATTCCTGCTTTACTATGATGTTGTGAGTTTGGATATGATGGATTTCCAGAAGTCCCATGCTGGAAATGAGAACAGGTCACATTGGGAAACATTAAAAATCCAATTTCAAAAATGTTGAACCATGACCAACATGTGAAATGTCTCATACAGAACCTAATATCTAGGCTTGAAGAAACAAAAGATTGTGAAAAAGAGGCACCAACAAGGAAGGGATACAGTGAGTCAATGACTCACACGGCCTAAAGCTGAGCCAACAACACCACCCACAGCAGCAGCAGCCATTCCCAGAATTCCTCCTTGTCCACTTTTACTCTGATGATGTGAGTAACTTGAGGTCTGCAGAAGCCATGAGAAGTTACTGCTAAAGTTCATCCAGTGAATGTGGGCTGTTCCAATATGACATACTGTGATTAAACTGCTACAGCCTCAAAATTATACTTCTAAGAGCATGCATGGAGAGTAAACAAAATACCGAAAAGTCATGCCTGCTTTTAAAGTAAAATATCCAGGTCATGCTACAATCTTGAAGGAAAGTATGAAGTCCCAATAAAAGAAATCAATACTATGACAGATACATGTGCAAGTCATCTACAGCTACAAGAAGCTTTGCAATCCTGATGCTTCAAGGCAAAGATTAGGAGTGTAGTGAAATGCAGTGGCAGAACACATCTCCAACCAAAACCAAACCCATAGGACTACAAACACTGCAACATGGAGCTGTAACCTATCACTAAAGTCCACAACAAAAGACAACCACAACACCATCCTGAGAATGAGTATATAGCACAGATTCATAGATAACATAGGGATGCAAAAAAGGACAGAATGAAAAGCAAAAGATAATACTTATTTTGCAAATAATGGATGGGAAAAAAGATATGACAGCCATAGCAAATGCACATATTTGTACTGCATCTACATGAGCATAAATAACAACTCACTGTAGGGTAACCAGGACCTTGAGATGGATATCCCTGAGAACCAGATGACATAGGGTATCCAGGACCTTGAGATGGATATCCTTGAGAACCAGATGACATAGGGTATCCTGGTTGTGGAGGTGTCAGTCCTGATGAGGATGGATAAGGGGAATAGCTAGGATATGGAAGTGGGCCTGAAGGAGGCATTCCAGAATAATTGAGGGGTGGAGGAGTTGATCTGGGTCTGTCAGGTCTATATGCTCCTTGACTGTTGTCATATTGTATGAGTCTTACACTCATGTCTCCATCCATTGATAAATATCCCACCCTTTCTGGAGGTATACGGTGCTGGAATTCAGTGAAATGACTCCCATTCACAGCCACCTATTTTTGATAAATAAAAGGTTATGCTTTACAAAGAGCTTCCTGAAATAAATACAATAATAAGAAATGGTAGGATGAAATTCAAATATTCTATAAATACTTTTTCTCAAGTTGAAAATAATAGGCTTACATTTTATTTTCATTTCAAAATAAGTTTTCTGATGCTAATTCTATTTTAATGAGTTTGAAGGGAAGAAAATTAAAAATAGTTATTTAAATAGAGAATAGAGATGGAATATGCATCTCTATCATCCAACCTTAATAGTCTTGAATCATGGTATCCAGAGTGTAGAATAAGTATCATGTGCACAAAGTTCTCCACATCAGACAGCATCGCATTACAATTGGTTCAACATGATTTATGAAATGAGACCAGTACAGGGCATAAGGAAACCTTTTTCTCCCCTATACATGACACATTGGAGGAAAGCAGTATTTTAAACATATCAATTCCTTTCAAGAAGGAATAATTCCAGTAATCAATCATATGTATATTGTCCCTAACTGCCTTATAGCTCTTATTCTGTTGAACTCTGCATAAATGACTACATGACTCTTGTTCCAGTTTGCCTGAACACATTCCTCTGACCTTCCAATCTTTCTTGCAATCTAGGTCTTGTTGATGAAGTCAGTGCCATGTCTCATGCCTGATGGAGGCAATGGTGGGAATTGTACATCATGCCCTGGTCAGTTCACTCTCACTTAACTTTCCAGCCATAGCACTTAGATATATGAAATTAGAGACTTAAATCCTTTGTTAAACAAGGAAATCAAAGGTACTACTTTTTAGCTGTACGTGTCCTAGTCCAGTGGCTAGGGGGGGGGGGGGAAAGAAAAAGGTTTACTTAACACCCTGTACAAGAGTGATGAAGAAAAGGTCTACTTTCCTATGGAACCACAAAAATAAAAATCACAAGATTCCATATTTCCAGTCAATCATATGCCAGCATGAAATCTAACAGGAGAACACACTAGAACTGGAAATTTCCCTGGTTCCAATTCCCCCCCTCCCCCCCCCAATTACCACCACCCTTCATCATATCCCTTTTTCATCTTTTGTCTGTGGTGAAACCTGGATATCCATCATATCCTTTTCACAAACCCCAACAAAAATTATTTTGTGTTCTTTGGATTAAACAAAATAGAATGTGAACATGGTCATAGGGGAAGAGGAACAGCTGCTACCCCTTCCCCCTCACCACCTCTGGATCTGCCACTGGCTGGCCATGTGAGAAGACAGGGAAGGGCAAAAACACCCCTACATTCTCTAAGGTCTGCTTTTCTGCTTTGCTAATCATGGCAAATGCAGAGGGGACAGAGAACTGATGCCAAGTGAAAATGAAGGGCAGCCCAAACATCAAGGTGTTAACTTTGAATTGTTGCCTTCAAGGCTAAATGCCATTGACTATGAACCATGGACAACAGAAAATTGCATTATATAGAAGATTATATATAAAAATTGATGAATTTTTACTTTATGGAGGCTAGAAACTTGTCATACCATGGACAGGTGCTGGTCATGCATTGCTTAAAATGGAAATAAATCCAATCATTTCATGAAATATTAGCAAAAGGTCTGGTTGAGGAAAGACACTCTAATAAATGGTATACCTGATTTCCAAGTGGGGGAACACTTATCTCCCAGTAAATAAAAGGATAGTGTTAAAAAACAAATGAATCACCCTGAATTTAGACACAATACCAACCTGGTCTACATCAAAAGAATGTCTAGAAAAGCAACTTACCTTATACTGACTTCCCTCACAGAGAATTAAGACCTCAAAGGGTGCATTTTGGGCAAAAGGGAAACCACCATGCCGCTCTTCAGGACCCCACATCTGGTTCATGAGACTGTTGCGTATTATGCAATTCTGATCAAAGTCCACGCCAAAATGTAGAGCCAAGTCATCTCGAGGATTCACATTGGGGCCACACTGGAGGTTGATGGCAAATCTGAAATGAAAGGGTAAGGGCATGTACAGTATATCTATCACACCCTAAGGTACTTTCTTATGCTAATATTTCCTCTAGAAGATGTAATATGCATTACTGGCATGCTCTCCTAATCTACAACCTAATACACATGTTCTACACTCTGCATGCTTCACTAAGCAGGATCTCATAGCAGTCATCAGTCTCACTGACACTCATGGTTATCATGATTATGAGTAATTATTTCAACTTAGCCCAGGCAACTTCCACACATCACAAGCCCCAGAAATCTCACCGATGTGCATAGGGAAGAGCTTGTCCATGGATACGGACCATATTCCCATGTAAAAGTCCACTGCTGATGGGACCACAAAAAGGGATTCCCTGTGAAAGAATACATGATCAATCAATCCAAATTCATAGATGGCCAATCAAATTTGCATGAAACTAGCCTATCTGATGCATAAATCTATCCTTAATTTAACTAATCAAAATGGAGAGTAATTCCAAAGTTGTGGAACACAGAAAACATTGTTAAAAAGAAAGTGGCAAGAAATCACCAAACTTTATAGAAATTAAGCTGAGCACACTTGAGTACATATAATTCAAAATTACCAACTAAAATGACTACCATGTTCTTGAGTGCTCAAATACATGTAATGTTGCAAATTCTCTGCCACAAGTTGCAAGATGTCCTGGGGACTAGGGTGTTGTAATAATAGCTTCTAATTTGTTGCCTTGCATAGTCTGCAGATGACATGGGTTATTAATATTGAGCTTGCTTTGCAGGTTACCTTATAAATGGAAGTCAGATCATGGGAAGTCTGCAGACTTTAGGACCAAAGACCTTTGAAAATTACTGTCATCAAAGAAATCTTGAAGCAAGGACTATATCATATCAGTGGTACAGCATGTTGCCCCATTTGTAAGGGCCACCTTTTTTTCTTTCTTTTTTTTAATCTGAAACCATCTATCCTTTAGTAAAGTTTATAAATGAGCAAGGTCAATATCAAAAACCCACCACAATCAGCAGACTATTTAAACTAACAACACAGAAGTTATTGTGATGATACTCCAGGACACCTTAGAGCTTGTGGCAAAGAATATACAGCATTGCATGCATTTATATGCCAAAGAACAAGGTGACAGCTTTCAGCTCTTTTTATCAGCAGTATACTCAAGCTTTTTTGTGAACATGCTACATATATTTTAACTACATTCCATTTAAATATTGTCATGTATGTATGCATGTGTGTCACATTGTTCCCATGTAACATTTTCCAGAGATCACATAACTTTGGAGTAACCCTCTATGGTAGCAGTACAATTTTCCACAAAAGTCAACACTAATTCATTTTAAAATTAGGCCCAAAGGTCCCATAGTCAAAATAACAAAACCAGATTCTTCTCCAATAGCAGGGCTACATATATGAGCAAAAATGGAACATGAAAAGAGATTTAATATCTGAGAAGCTCAGTGACCAGTAACACAGCTTGATTATTTACTACATTCTTGGCACCATCAAAGTACTTACATTGATCAAGAACACTTCTAGAGTTAAAATGCCTTCACAATAAACAGACTCCTCACAACTGTATGCCATATTGAGCCAAACAATGGTACCAACAGCCAACAGTAGACCTAAACAAAATAAATTCCCATCCTTTCCTAATTCAAACTGATGGCTTGCATGATACATTCTCAACTATTTGAAATAAGTTGGGTAACCCATATGGAAAGATCATACATGGTAGTTATATGCAATTATCTGTACCTTATAAATTCATATATTTTTCATGTATTGAAATATGAACACACCTATATTATGGCATATATGATTGAAGCATTTATCCATACAGGGTTTTTCCTATATTTAATAGACCTGGACAGCATACATATTCTATATAAAATAATTCTGCAGTTTGAGGGACGGGCTTCTGCATACATGACATATCTGGTATATAGAATGTTTATTGTATTTACATGTTTAGCATGCATGCTTCCATAGTAAAATATATTGCTAGAAATATATATCCCATATGCATAAGGTATAGTATACAATTTACATGCTATCGTCATACCTACATAGCATGGTGACATCCCAGGGATGTCCCAAACTGAATGACTTGTCCCAAGGTCTATATGGGATATTTTAAGGACATCTTAAAAGGGATGTCTTCAGGACTTCTTAGAAGAATGCAATACAAAACAACCTTTCAAAAATAAAGGGTTATCATCAGTGGCGGCTCGTGGGTAAAAAAATTTGGTAGGCAGCAGTGGTGCAAAAAAACGTGGGGGGGGGGGGACAGTCACCCCCAATGATTCCTTTGCACCTATATGATCCCCATTTCTATCCCTATTGACCAATGGAGCGTCCTCCTATGATAGTAGCAGGCACATTCGCTCCTCTCTCAACCTCACTCAGCATCCCCTCCCCCACCCACCACTCTCCAGTTTCTTCTGAGGGTCACCCCCATGCATAAAACTGTAGAATAAGTCTGATCAGGTGTGACAACCACAGTGGAAGCCTCTACAAGCACGTGCTTCTGAGCAGAGGGCGTGAGCAAGCGATTCTCAACCTTCCTTCCTGCGCAAGGAGTAACCGCGCACCGTAGGCAAGCCTACCCTCACTCATTCCAGTGTTGTGGTTCTCTTCCCTTTCTCCCTCCTCTCGTTCCTGCATTGGACCCGTGGGAATTCGAGCCTAGCCAGCGTAGGCAGGCAGCACCGTGCCTACTCTGGACGCATAATCTTGTTTTGCTTTTACCTTGCAATGGAAAAAAAGTATTTCCAGCTGTGCTAATCGAAGAATTAAGAAGCAAATATTAATTTGAGAACTCTGATTTTAAACTGGGTAGGCACTGCCTACCCTGACGAGCCGCCACTGGTTATCATGTATAGCAGGAAATGAGTCTGTTTCAGAAAGATATGCAACCAGATATTTAATATCGCTGCAAAGCCACTAGGAGTTATCTCTGGGACTTCTCACTTGTCCCAAGGAGATATCTCTTGGACATCTTTGGGATGTACTTCTGCTGTGTTGGAAGTGAATGGTTTTAGTATTTTCATCAAAGTGATGGATGAAGATCCAATTCTCAGCTTGGTTCCTAAATTATTATTATATTTTTTACAATTGGGAGAAACTTGTGAGAGCAACATGATTTTGTGTATGTTTCATACCTGGTTTGGTCATGTCTCTTATAAGGTGTGACATATATGCCCCATTACGTACTAGATTGAAATACTAAGTCATACAAGTATCTAATCTGCTCCTCTATATCTTACATACATATAAAATTATTAAATGGTCTTGCATAGATGATTTTTCAATATGGGAAGGTGACATGGTATTTTGGTTTCATAAGGTATTTCATCACTTTTTTCATTAATTTTTTTATTTTCATGCAGTTGTCATGTCATGATCTTCAATGACCATTCTAATCTATTTATATTTCACATCTTGTAGCAAGATTGGATTATAGATCGAATGCATGCATGTCATTTTTTTGGTCAGAATGACAAAAATAAAGGCATTCAAGTGACTCAGATTTCCTGATGTGTAGAGCTTCTTTGTTCATCCATATTAATCCTTCAGTTGGAATCCTAGGTATTCCACAGCAACTATTCGAGTAACATATACATTATTAGGTTTCAACCTTAGACAATTCGGGTAGCTATTGGATATGAAAACCATAATTCAACAGGCCTTTTATTCATCTCAGCAAAGCTTCATTCATTCCTCAACAATATTTGCAAATTATAATACATAAATACCATTTGCCTCAGACCTCAAGTCTATGCAAAGCAACATTCTGACTGTTGCAGACTTTGTCAGAATGTTGCAAAGCAACATTCTGACAAAGCAACATTCTAACAGAGAAAATCTGAACCTCTCAATATGCCAGTTATCTCTTCTCCCTGATGATCCTTCCAGAAGCAATATTTCAGTCAAGATTGTCAAAATAGATACTTTGCTTGTTTCTCTCATAATGTTTTCCACTTCAGTCAGATAATTTTTCCCTTGACTAAGAGACTAGTGAATGAGATGGTTCAGGTGTCTAAGTTGCATGAAAAACTGTAACTAAAATGAAAAACATCAGCATCGCATTATCTCCCTCTCATTTAGTTGATTGCATAACCTAAGCGAGCTTACTGAATTTGGGCAGAACGCGCCATGACTTTTATTAAAATGGATACTCAGCAATATCTTGCAATAAGCCTATTAGGCCTGGTTGATCGAGTTGTCTCAACTCACTGGGCTGTGAACTTCCATGGTGAAGACGACACTGAAGCTGATTGAAGGTCTACGAGGCTAACTACTAGGGGCAGAGCTCACGAATCACGCGACCAAGCACAGCGTCAGGCCTGACCGAGTCCGCAGGAAGCTTGAAGGCAACGCGGAAGGGTGTTCATACAGTACCCATACGTGGAGCACTACGCCTCTACTGTACATACAAAACACTTCTGATTCGCAGAATATATCCTATAGTCATAGGCCCACTTCTGACCGCGTCGAGTACTGCTTGCCCACGAAACCGGGATGAAGAGTCCATCTGTACTTGAGAATGGCAGCTATAGTAATATTTATGCCTAAATAGAGAGCGCGCCAACGGGCCTTCCAAACCCTTAACTGGAAGTCAATAAAAACGTGCGCGATACTCGGAATCAACTAAAAAGCAATCCTTTTAGCAGGAATTCTATCTCACATTTCATGCGGATCATGAGTGACCCATCGGCAACATCGTGATATTGCCGCCAACCGTATTCCAATTCTGGCCCATATACAGTACATGGCCAGAGTAAGTGCTTGGTTCCACTTCCAGAAATATTCCGTTTCTACGTAGGCCTCTAATGGCCTGTTAGAAGAAAGATCAAACCGTTAATTTGCCTACTGTGTATTCGGATTGAGCGATTTAACCTCAAACCCCCCCCGATCATACGAGAGTCACTCAATAAGTTATCTACCTGAATAAGAAAGAAACATCCGAGGGGAAAAATAACACTTTATTTTTCACCGACTTAGTGATACTGAAACAGAAGAGGAAGAAGATGACAACGATGATGAAGAATCTGATGCTCAGGATGATGATGAAGAGGAAGAGTATGATGCTGATGGCAGTTTTGAACCTAGGGCAAGCAGTCCAATCGATGTCTTCATGAACTGAAGTATTGCCCAATTCTCCAAAATCTCGTCCTTGGTGTGCCTAGTTAGGACCTGCCTATGCCCTCAGATTCAGTGCAGTAATCTTGTGGTTGTCATAAGGCATATGTGAAAAAAGCAGACAAAAAACTAATTCTTGCAAAGATTAATAAGTGTGATTTCCAAAATGTTTGTATTGGCGGAGATGAAGCATGCAGTGCGCATTCCACCTTGGAATTTCAATCTGAAGCTGACAGAGGCAGTAGTGAAGGAATTGAACAAGAAGCTTGCAAATACAGTGAGTCTACTTCCTCTCAAAGCCTACTTGTGCTTAGAGACTTAGCTTATGTAATTACTGGCTTAGCATGCAGTCAGTATTTTCTAATTTGTTGGAATTGCACTGTTGATTGACCTCTTGACAAGCAGCAGCATTATGAAGTTCTAGCTAGCTAAAAAAAATGTATTACTTATGTCATTGTTCAACCTTTTGAAACTATAGATTTAATTCTTGGCCACTTCTCCAGAATGGCCAATCTTTCATTGCTTTCCTTGCATCAGCACATAATCTGATACCAGCTTTCAAATTTATTTTCCTATCATTGGAAATATATAATTTATCTTAATAATTGTCTGCTCAAGCTGAAATTCTCCACAGTCTCTTGTGATGGGNTGTTGCTCATCCCTTTCATATTCAGGTAGATAACTTATTGAGTGGCCCTCGTACGTACAGTCAACCGCCTTATTGCCTTATCTCCCCCACAGGTGACGATTAGGATCTCAAAGAGTCTCTGGAGTATTATTGATAACAGCACCATGGAAAGGGGATTGGTAGGGAAAAGTCTACACCAGTGATGAGCAACCCGCGGACCGCGGGGCTTTGCCAACATAATTTTTTCCCTCTGTCATCTGCCATCCGGAGTAGAGCGCACGTGCGCTCCAAGGATTCCGCTACCCACTGCAGGAGATGTGGAAGCAAGAAATAAAACATTTCTCTATATATATAAAGAAGAAAGTTTGTCTCTCTGTCTGTTCCTTTATGCATTCGGACCCCGCAGGAGCCAGTGCAACCAAACTTTGCATGTCCTCTTTCATCCAGGGGAAGGTCTAGGACTATGTTTCGATCCAAAATGTTCACTCCCGGAGTACTTTTCTGGGGTACTGTAGTGTCTGGGATGGCATGGAGAGGAATGACCGACTACTGGCTTCGGTGGTGCAGTGGTAGTACACCTGACCGGCGATCAGGAGGCCCGGGTTCGATTCCCGGCTGTCTCCTTTCGCTTTCTCATCCTCTCATGCCATCCAACTCTCCCCTCCCGGCCACCTGTTTTACAACCCGGGGAAATCCCATTGCCCGATCACTACAGTAGGTAGTAAGTAATACTCTTTTGATCAAGTTTTCATCGAAAATATGTTTCAAAGCGATAAAAAAAAAACATTTTACCAAAAAGTTTTTTTTTTTTACTCCAAAATAATTTATAAATTATTCAAAGGGTTAAAAAAAAAAGTTAAAAAGGTGAAGGGGTCCGAGCACATTTTGCGACACCCAAGATCGATAACGTATTAAACCATAAGGCTGACGTTCCCCAATTAGTCATCCATGAAATATTTGAATATTGAATTTCCCCGGGCAACGCCGGGTACTTCAGCTAGTAAGCTTTATTTCCGCCATAGCTGCAAATATCCCCTCACTCTCTTCTTGGTCAATTTATCACTGCTCTCTGAGCAAGCGGTTTCCTAAGTTTTTTTTGCTCAATAAAAAGGAGGAAAGGTCTCAATTAGTTATTTGCATATCATTAGCATGTACATGGTTTACTTAGCCAGGCTTAGGACTATTTTGGTACTCAGTAGGCATAAAGCCTGTAATTCAGTATTTTAAAAAAATGCATGCGGCCCGCTGGGAACCTAAAAGGTACACTTGCGGCCCGCAGTCAGGAAAGGTTGCTCATCACTGGTCTACACCGTTTACGGATTGAATTCGTACCTCCCCTGGATTGTGGAGAAAGGAGAAAGCACTACTTCCAGAAGACCCTCTCTTTCCTCCAGGCCTCTGGTGGTATCATCCTTTACATTATTTGTTTCGAATGAGATAGAGCTTTGATTTGTCAATTGCTGCAGTGAATAGAATCCCGCTCGTGATAATGTTTTTTGGAGATTGGAGAAATGTGCTTTTGAAATCGTTATGTGGAAAGTGCGAGTTACTCCTCCCCGTGGGAATATGTGATGTGATATTTCTTCTGGGTCCCGATAATCAAAGCTCAAAGTGGAATTTCAACGTTCGTGTGATGGATACTCGTTTTATTTTTATTTTTTTTTTTATAAATAAGAAAGAAGGATTTGCAATCGCTGAGGATAGGGAATGTCAGAAAGTCCATAAATCATTTTAATGATTCTTCGTTAGATTCTCAATCTCAACGATGTCGTGTAAGAACTATGGGTGCGATGTTGCTGTTTTATTCTAATATTCGACAAGTAAAGCTTTCACCCTTCCGTTACTAAGGGGGGCCCGTCTGTAACCCACGTTAAACTAATGGTTTTTAAGTAAAATTAATTTAAAAAATTTATTTGTGCTGTTTTTTAAGTGTGATAAATATGCACTTTCGATATAACCAGGGCAAAAATTATTTTATTAGGCTGGGGTACTCCAAGTACCCCCCCCCCCCCTCAGGAAAAGTGACCACTTACGAACTCAATAACAGAAGTGTTAATAAAGAAAGAGAATGAAGTCAGGGAAACGAGAGAAGGAACTCACAAGTATTGAAGGGACTGAGGTTGCCTTTTCGGCAATATTGGTGGCATTACTTTTCCTTTTCTAGTTCTGTTAGGTGTTACTCCCACGTCTCTTTCTTCGTCGACATTCTCTGCGTCATTTCCATACAGTTACAGGTTTGTAAGCTTCATTCTTCCGAATTTCACAAGGTGACACTTTCAAGGGTTGAATTTCCATGACTATGTTCGCCATTATTTCGTGAACCAAATACAATAATATGTTTCAGATTTGTGCTGTATCCTTCATTGCTTGGTACAGTCAACGAAGACAAGCGCTGATGCGGATACTATCGATATAATGTTCATGACGTCACTGAAATGTCAAGGTCTCGGAACTGATGCTTCTGCGACTCCGAAAGAACTTGCTTCCTCTTAGATTTTGTCTCACGAACTTATTCAGCTGTCAATTACTAAATATCAATCGTTACAGGGTTATAACTAATGCATCAATAAAAGAAAAATAAGAAAACTTAGTCATGGGGAATATTTTGGAAGGAATTCGACTCATGATGATATTCCTCATTGAAGGGAAAGTGGGGTATTACCGAACACCTTAGGAAAGTCAATCTAGCCAGGAATAGTGATTTGAGCCGTACTTTAAATCAGTTTCTGTTTGTTAAAGAGTTGTAGTTTTGAAATAAAAGACAAACTCTTTGGCTACTAAGAAGCGTTTTTAACAAAAGCAATGCTAAAAAAAATGCTTCGTTTGGATTTACCTCAGTAGGTGGGGTAAATCCGAACATTGGGAGAACAAATCTGAGCCTCTAAATTTATTTATGAGCAGAAATTGCACACGAATCCCATGGAAGTGCAGGGGGAATCCCCTTGGTACACTTTCGTGTGTCTACTCCTAAGCGCGGGTCTCATTACCCAGTGCTCAAATTGTCATTTTCGTAAAACATAACTTTTGTTAAACACTCCTGTCAGTTGCCAACGAGTTTGTCTTGATTTCAAAGCAGCATGTTTCGAAGTTTAGATAAGAAGGGAAAAACGGCGACGTTAATATTCCAAAACAACCCACATGGCCTTGTTGCATTATCATCCTTGCATGATTATATTCCGAAGCTGGCGTTGTAGTTACTATGGCGATACGGTCAAACTTTTTTAAAAATGGTTTTCCACTTCAATTACTCAATGAGGATTCTCTTCAATTACTCTCTCCGGACTACTTTCTCTTCATGCGGGACTTGCAGTCCCGCACGGCGCGCACGGAATGTCATCCTTTATCTCGTCGCGTCCATTTGGGCGCACATAAGTAAGATACAAAGGCGTAGGATCGCCTGTACCCCACGCGACCAGTAATGGATTAAAGATTTCGACTCCAATTTTTCTTTCTTTTTTTTTGTACTTGCCAAGCACCTGGAAAGCATTATGATAAGTAATTACCCAAGATAGGACAGTATAAGTATTACCTGAGTAGCATATAATAATTCGTATTCTCAACAACACCAATGCAATAGAATGTGGGGTAAATCTGAACATTCGGTTTTCACCTCCTTCGCCTGTCCGGATTTACCCCAAAGCACCGACGTTGAAGAAGCCCGCTCTCATGGACTAGCGAGCGAACGAATATCGCGGGTTCCGTCTATTTTCGAAAGAATAGTAATTCCTCTTTCCCATGCAAATTCGTTTGAATCGATCAAAACGTGTGCAACGCTAAGGGAGGCCACGCCCCTCGAGCAGTTCCTTAAATCAATCGAGATGAAAATGAAGATATTGCCTTCCCAAGTAACTGAAACTTTCACAATAGGTTTTCACACTTGTTGAAGCCTGTGCAGTGGCTTAAGTGGCTGCTAGTCATGCGAATTCCAATTAGGTTATTTTGCGCTGTTCGGATTTACCCGCCTTTCGGTATTACCCCACTCTCCCCTATTGTTCAGTGGATTCAGACTGGCCTTGAACATTTTGTGATTTACTTTGTACTCTTTCGGACCGAATGGGTGAATGAAAAATGCGAATTCCATCTACAGAGTCCGCCAAAAAATGTATACACACTTCAGGAAAAGAAAAACTTGTATAAATATTTTAATACTAAATTCATTCAGACATCATGAGATTAATACAAGTTACCTTTGGCCTCTA
>CAJPEV010003804.1:0-27607 GCA_905338385.1 Darwinula stevensoni
GGTTTTTAAATTTCCTTGGGGGGGGGGGGAGGGCCTAGGAAAAGTGAGACCCGGGGCAACAGCCCCTTTTGCCCTCCACCCTCCCCCCAAAATCCGGCCCTGACCGGATCATTTATCCGAAGGCATGAGTCCATTCGCAAAGTAGCTTCCGGTGTCCTCTTTTTTAAAGATAATAGTGTTAGACCCTTTTTTGTTATTTTTGCTTGTAACTTGTTCGTAAAGGTGGCTCTTCCCGCGCTCATAAACGATGACATTGCTCGGTATGGAACAGTCTCCTCTGCATTCGCTCTGGAAAGAACTCCAGAATGGAATTCCCGATTCGACTCCGTTGGGCCTTCATTACGATGGGCATATGATAGTTAACTTGCAAATTTTATATGCATACCCTGAGATGGATGTTTTCTATCTAATGGTTCTATATTTGCAGATAAATATAAGCTCTCGCCCACAAGTGGCGAGGTGACACCGTCGGCAAGGGCAACACTGCCTCAGTAGGGGACAGGAGGAGGAGAAACATGGAGGATCCCATGAAAAGCAAGCTGGACCCTGCTCATTCTATGCCATTCACAGTCCAATTGACTCGCGGGGATTCTCCAAGCCTAGGTTTCTCTGTTCTCGGAGGAGCCGGCTCTGAATTACCACCTGTCATCTACGAAATACTCGAAAACACTCCTGCCTCCAATTGCCACCAGGTCTGTCGCCCACATTAGGCTATGATGATTATTGAACTTAATTGGAACAAAGCGAGCCACAAGTGATAGTCGTTACGTACCCGTGACAACGGAAGTGTTATAACCTTTGGCATAGACTAAAAGAGTGTCATACATTTTCTTATCGTGTGGCTTTAACTATTCTTTGTAGCTGCAAGCTGGAGATGTCATCGAGGCTGTGAATGACCGGGAAGTCATTAAATGCACGACAAAAGAGGGTAAGAGACCCAACAATTGCATGTTCAGCTTGATAGTCGTGCCCAGGCCTAACATTAAGTCTGAGCACCATGCACCCGTGGTGGTTTGAATACTCCAAGTCTCATGACAAGTTCTAGTTCTGAATATGAACCAGCTGCAGAATCTCCCCCCCCCCCCCTTTATCTCTCTTTCCATCTCTCTTTCTTGACTGGACTGAATGTGACTGATTGTGACACTAGTAACATGTGATAGGATGTCTCTCTTAAGAATGGCTCACTTTATATGCTTTGAGAAAGGATATATTCCCCTTGTTGACATGGTTGATCTGTGAATAATGAAACCAATTAACTTAATAAAATCACATCAGCTAAGAAATATGTAGCATAAAAGGCAGCATTTTGTATGAAGGCATTTCTGATCTGTTAGGGCATCTCTATTAGCTAGTTCTTGCCTTTTAATTTTCATTTGAATGGTTGATTACACTGTTACAAATACCTTAAAATTTGTATGTTGGTTCATCTTTTTGTTTGGTTTGATCTGTGTTTCCTTCTAAAGCCTATTTAAAGGATTACCCAGAGCTTATATTTCTAATAAATTTGTCATACAGTATGCAGATATGAAAGGATAAGGTCTAGTAGATTTAGTGACATTCCAGTAAAAGTTTTCTGTAGTTGTTGCTTGTCCTCACCTTTATGTTCCAGTGCATCTAGGCTTCTATGCATAGAGACTATATATAAAATTAGACAAGCAGCACTGATGAACACTTCTACCTCTAAATGGCTGTTGTTTTTCTCCAGTGTTGAAATGTCTTCGGCTGTCTGCAGACCCTGTGACCCTGCACTTGAGAAGAGGTTTGTTGAAACTTTTGAATTCGTTTTCATGGTTATGGCTCATGAAATCCATTTTTTAAATGTAATACCTCAATCTTCTGACATGCTGCCCTTATCCCCCTTATATTCTTGTAGTACATATTAACAACAATGGCATACTGTGTTTTTTTATGAACCTTACAAAATATAACTTGGTTCAGATATCCCAAAGTTTATTTCCATGCAAAGGCCTACTATTACACTTAAAAATCAGTTTCAGTCATAGTAGTTGACAAAGGCCTCATGATGAATTAAAAGCTTGCAGTATCAAAGAAGATATTTGAAGAGTACAGAAGGCATAGCATGTGTAGACCAGGAGGTGAGTAGTCATCTTCTGAACCAGTTATTATACATTGGAAACCCTGTGATTGCCTTTCTTGTATCTGACTCTGCTGTCATTCTCTCTGAGATTCTTTATATTCACTCTTGAAAAGTAATAGTTTCTCCTTTGCAGAACCCCCCTCCCCCCCACCCATTAATGATATAGTTTATCTTCACCTTCACACTCCTTTCTCCACATTGAATGTACTTTTTAAGAGTTCCTTTTCTTCATTTGCTGAGTGGTTTCTGTGCTTCAATAAGATGCCTGGTAGCATTACTTACTGTAGTACCCCATGAGATGTAGGTGAATGTGCAATTTACAGATTTTGCTTCACTGAGAAGATGCACTATGATCAGATCCACTGATTTTCATGAATTTTCTGGTGTTTGCTTGCTTCCAGATCCCCAAGTGAAAGATCAAGTAGCAAAGTACTTGAATTCCACTCCAGATTTGGACTCTCATCGGAATGCAATATCTCGGAAAGACCTGCGAGGGGTTAGGGAGATCATTGCTCGTCGTCAAGTAGAAGTCATGGCCAATGGAACTGACAGTGCCATCAAGCCTCATACCAATGGTGATACTATTGCAACAGAAGATGATGGGCCCCAACAGCCAAAGTTTGAAGCATTCATGATGACTGGTGATAAGATTCTGAATTTGTCTAAAGTGTCAAGTGGAGAGTTGGTGAGTCGACCACGTGGGAGTCGTCTCCCAGTTCGTAGTGGACGATATCGCTCTCCATATACCCCACCTGCGACTCATCAGGATCATAGTGCCAAGCATTCTCCATTGGTATCCAATGGAGATGTGAGCCCAAGCCCATTGCGTATGTCAAAATCAGATGATCGAGTGAATGCAAGTGGAGTGAGTAGTCCAGATACTGAGACAGAAGAAGATCGCCAGTCTCTCCTGAATCAGTATACAAGCTATGACACTTCCTCACCTGATCAACAGTTGAACAGCAGCTCCCTCTCCCAGTCATCAAGTGTTTCAAGCAGTCCTCAAAAGTCACCTGTCCAAGCCCATGAACTTCTGTCTGAAGATTCAGATGTTCAGCTCAATGCAGACACAGACAAGAATCTAGTCACTGTGACAGAGGATCATCGGATAGTTCTTTCTATTCGTGGCCCTGATTCTCAAAGCCCTTCAGCTTCTGCCTCGGGCAGCTCTGGACCTAGCTCACCTGATAGTAGGAAGTACAGGTATGATTGTTTCATTCTTGAAGTCTAGTGCTATGAAAGTTGAAAATTGAATTGTTGTATCATGATTCAACAGTTTGAAAGAGTGAGATCTGAAGTGATAAGAATTGGATTTTAATTAGGACTAACATGATGGAAATTTTCAAAACACTAATGCTTCAACCTAAGCTATCAATCAATCCAATTCATTGGATAATAATAATAATAATAATAATAAATAGGAAAGGATGACAGCCGTGTGTCTTGCCCCTATTAGCAATTAAATTTTAAATTTTCATTTTCTTTCTCCTGAGGATCTATGGAGAGGAATTTTTTTCTCATATGCCCTCATAACTGAAAGGAAACTGAGTTTGTTTACATTTTCAGAGAGAGTAGAACACCACATCCTCATGGCAATATTTTTTGTCTGGAAGAAGAGATGTTCACTGAGACTAGATGTAGCAGGTAGGCCAGGTATTTCCTAGCCATTCTTGCTAGTTCAGGGTATCCTATATTATTTTTTCAAAGTTCTAATGGGTTGATTTTCCCATTCCTATTGATATCTGTCTCTTGCAGACTAAGTTCATGGTTGTTGTTTGCCTATTCTCATTTGAGGCCTTCTTATTTCCTCACTTATGGTGGTTGAATGCTTGGATATCTAGGATCCTTGACCAGTTCTTTCCCCATATAACTGGAAGGTTCCAAGTGCAATGTGTGATGAAGAGAATCACTCATCAGTGGTTCAACCCATGGAATAAATATGTGGTTTGTCATTAAGTAAATCTCTTGCATGTGAGAAGACACCTTGCAAGTAATGACTAGAGGCTCCAAATCAGGTGTGTCCAAAATACAGCCTGGAGGTCAGACCTGTCTCTTATGTCTCATGCTGAAATTTAAAAAATGCGTGTGGGATAGTACCCATTGTTTCCTTTGTATCGCCTTTCTCATCTATAAGAAAATTATTATTATTATTATTGAGCTCTGACCATTATTTTTTACTATCAGTGTGGTCCACCACTCTGAAACTTTGGACACTTCTGTTCTGGGAGAATAAATCTGGCATGAGATTTTATCTGTCTGGGAGAATAAATGCTAACAATGCCACCAATTAAGTCACCAATGAACCAAGGAGCCAAGGAACCTAAGTATTTCAATATTTTACTATTTTCAGGGCAATCATACCTGCCAGAGAGATTTTTTACAGTCAATTACTTGAAATCAATGACAGACTATCATCCTCTTTCCTCATCGGGTCCACTTACTGTGCACTATATTATTTAGTTTGGTAATCATATAAGGTGTGACCTACCACAGCACATTGAAAATTAACTGTGACCTACATAGTTTGCATGATATAAAATACACCCTTTTTTTAACATGATTTTATTTTCCAAAGCTACTTAGGCCTGCAAATTTCATCATTTGACTATTGTCAGGTTTCACATTAGATTAATCAGTGAACATAGACTTGACATACCTAATGAATACCTCAAACCTGTTGTTTGTGGGGTTGAGACCACGTCACCAGGCCTCAATGAGGTGCCTTAGTTTTTTTTAGTTTGATCTTGCAAAATGCCCTGTTCATGGAGCCAGTTAACTGTGCTCTCCATACTACTGATTATTGAGTAAAAATCTCTGCATCGCATCGCAGTATCTACTGCTGCTGCTGATACTTCTGCTGACGTGCCTCTATCTACCCCAATGTGCATGCTGAAATTTAAAAAATGCGTGTGGGATAGTACCCATTGTTTCCTTTGTATCGCCTTTCTCATCTATGCGCCTATTGATCGGGTTTTTATTATTCTCTCGAAATCCATGTACGGTCCCCGAAGACTCAGGGAGGGTAGAAATCAGCATCTCCAAAGACCATCCCAACCATGGAAGTTGACCAAATTGGTCTGTAATCTTTATTGGGGCCAGTGAAGTAGATATCCAAGTTTTTACCCCAGATGAAAAATGAAAATGGCATAAGGATGGAGAGTGGTGGTAGGTTGGGGGGAGGGGGATTGTTAGAACTAGGGAATCCCCCTATGAACAATTTCTGTATCCACCATTGTATGCATGTTACCCCACCCATGCTCCCCATTCAGTGACACTGACAGGCATATTGACATATTTGGGGAGGGGGGGGGGAGGTTGAGTCTGGGTTGACCGTTGACCCCCCCCCCAAAATAAACCTCCCAATATGCTTGTGAGGTCATCATGCAGTGTTGTCGTTACAGTGTATTGTAAGACACCACCCCACATGGTAGGTCACACCTCATACCCAAGGAGCTGTGGTAGGTCACAGGCCATACAGTAGGTCGCACCTCATACAATTACTGTTTGGTTATATATAATAATAGTTTGGTTACTGTGGTGATATTAACACAACAACCCCTTGTGACAGTCCTCATTTTAATGTGTCATGAGGAATTGTAATTTATCATTTGTGTGAAGAATTCTGAACCTATCAGTATTTTGTTAAAGGTGCATCACCATGTAGGTGACCTACATGAATCACTGAAAGATGGGAGTGGGCATTTTTCTTGCAGTAATTTCTTGCAGTGGAGTAATTGAGTGAAATTGGGTTGAATTTTCCAATATTTATTTTAAAAACCATGATTTTTGGGAAGCAAGTAAGTCCTGTTTTCTTTTGGAAACTGCTTTCAGAAAAACTTTTGTTGATCCTCTTATGGAAGCTTTCCTGGAGAATTTGAGTTTGCTCTAGCATTGTCATATCAAAATGAAGTCATACTCCTTCCTGTCTGTAGGATTCTATAACAGACTCTCCTTTTGTCACAGTTTGGGCTCATTAGGTGGATCTGTATCATTATTTTATTGTCACTATTTCAGCTGATATTTGGTATGACCTGACATGAATAAAGAGTCGTGCAATCTGACCTTCAAGTTAGAAAAAAAAAAGGGAAATGAGAAGGGGAACTTGAAGGAGAGAGGTGAGGAGATTGAAGAGAAGTAGACTCATGGTCTCTTTTTGTGATTTTTCAATAATTGTGCATGGTTTTCTGCTTTAATTTTAGTCTGCAACTCACTGCAGATCTTCCTAAAGGATCGTCCCAAAAGTCTTAAGTATTACTTCAACACCAGTAGTTAGGGGCAGAGGAAAGTTCACATGCACATAACTTGATCTTACCTTATTCATAACCTGATGTTTCTGCTGATAAATTTATGCCAACTGCTTGCTAGGAACATAATTTCCATCTGCCACACTACCCTTGGCCGCAGCATTGAGGGAACTCTTGACAGCTGCATTGAGGTCTTCAATGCTTAAACTTGCTACTCCAAAGAGGTTGATTCATTTTGGGGAAGAGAAAGAAGTTGTGCAGTGGCAAATCAGATAGATAGCATAAATGTGGGAGGATTTCTAATTTTCACTCATGAGGAATGTTCTTACAGGATAAGCCACAAATCTTCACATCAAATAATAGTTATATATTTCCTCTAATAATTTATCATAGAATCAACTCAATCTCAATGAGATATGAAGACTCAGTAATTATTCACAAACTGTTTTTGATGTGTCCCCTTTCTTCTTGGCAGTAACCTGGAATCTTTGTGTCTGCTGGTCTATTGCACCAGATGGACATGGTTCCTCTCCTCTTCCAGTATCAGCCTTAATTGATACAGGCTGTTAGATTTCACTTCTGGACACTTACTTCCAGTGGACTTTATATACAGTAATCTATTGTATTACAGTGAGAGCTATAATATGTGTATGTTTTTATGACCCACTCGGTACACTTGGCTTGTGTGGGGAAGTAATGAATTCTCTAAGTAGCAATTGGTTACTATCCAGGAGTTGTGATAATTTCTTCTGAAGAGCAGGGTGTAGATAATAATACTGAATGTTTTTTTCTTAGGTGTACTGCTGATTGTGGTTACCTTCTGCTCTTGTTCATTATATTATGGCTTGTCACATGTTTTATCACCCCTGATGTGTGACATGTTTGAGATGATGACATGTTTGAGAAACATCAACAGGAGTGTTATGAAATACTTCAAAATTTTACAAAGATATATTTTAAGCAACATGCCATGTTTCTGAATTGCTTAAAAGGCTTTACTTGAGTTCTTTTTGCTTGGTGGCTAACACATCCATTACTGTCACATTTGCCTGAGCACTCCTATAATACTACTAATGGAGGATGGTGTAACTCCACATTTCTTTCTGTAAGGATAATGTCATCATGAACACATGCTGCAAGATTTCACTTCTGTCACATTACATCATTTTTATTGCATAGACCCAGTCTTTGATGAGGTAGATTCTGAGAGCAGGTGAAATGAAATATTTTGAAGACTTGAACTGGGGTTGGTGGGGGCACCTGGAGTACTTGGGAGATGATAATTCACCACTGAATGACATTCAGAGCCAGTAGGTCCCAGTAAGGGCTGTCACTATTCATCAGTTCCTGTCCCTTGGAGTGTCATTTCATTTGCGAGGATTTCAATGCCCTTCTGGGATAGGAAAGGGAGATAGTTAATATCATGTGGAGTTCACATTAGGGGTAGGTGTGGCATAGATCTTTGGCATTATAGGTGGAATGGTTCAGTTTTTCATTGAACCTGCTTGGTGATCATCATTAGTCCAAATATCTATAGTTCTGATTCTTCAAAAAAGAGAATCAGAATGTGAAAATTAGACTATATCTTCAGATGAAAGGAAAGAAGTGAAGAGACTAAATGGATCTCAGCTGTTCAATGCTGCTATTCCTAGGAAACAGTAGGATTGATCTTGTGTGGTATCCCATATGTGTGATATCTTTTTCTAAGTCGGAGTAGAAGGGACTTTTGGTTATGTTTCATCAATAAGGGGGACAAAATGGGGCCAAGCAGGATGTCATGATAGTGGTACAGATTAAGTATTTGACAGGATTGAGTGGATCCATTTTCAAATGATTTCTCTCATTACCCTGGACACCACTGAAAAATTGCTGAATTACTAGTAAATCCTTGTTACTTGACAAATTTTTCTTATATTTTCTGTAATTTTATAATCAAAGATATGAGGCCACCCATCCCTGAATAGAGTAAATTGCAGTAATTGATAGTGTATATTTTTATGATGAATCAAAGCCCTTCTATTTGTTTGAGTGCCACATTAGCCCATTTGAATGGGGTCTTTGTGGTATCTCCTTCCTCTAGCCATGAAATTTTCCTCCGATGCATTTTCTTTTCCTGAGGACTTTCTTCCTTACCAGTCATTTGCTTTTTTTTATTTTGAAATATGTGAGGAAATTTCTAAACTGTAGTGGTTTTGCCCTTTTTTTTTTCCCTTCAGACACTAACTTCACTGCCTTATTTAGATCCTTGAGACAACCTCCCTCCCTTCCCATTGGTTTGTTTACATCTCTTGTTTCTTCCTATCCTTTAAGTTGTACTTGATTTCCCAAGCAATTTGTCATGAAAATGAGTACAACTTGTGAAGTTTGCTTGAATGAAGTATGAAGTAAACCAAAATAACTTAGAAGAAAAGTGTATATTTGTGAAGTATCCAATGCCCCCACAACTCATTTTGACAGTGTAAACATGAAAAGTAAAGCTTGCAACAACTATTAGGCAGAGTGTTTGCAGTGATTATTTTTCCACATTATACCCCCCAATGCTTATTGAGGCTTCTTGTCTTGTTCATTCAAACAAACCCATGACCTTGAAACAACTTCACCTTAATGTTGCAGCTATTGTGCAGATCACCTTCTTGCATTCAGACAGTTGCAAAAATATAAGGGTGTTTCAAAAAGTAATGAGTCTATTGCTGTCTAAGCTGTCCATGTGAGCCTGTACTTAAGAAACTGTGTAATGTGCCCAAAGACTTATTCTTAAGACTTAAGATCTTATTCAGAATGTGCACCTTAGTTCAAGTAAATGTTGCTGGTGGTTCTAGTGGACCCTAAATCAACATGTTGAGTATGCACCAAGGAAGAACAATGATCTGTTGTATGTTTTCTGGGCAGAAGGTGTTTAACTAGTGGATATTCACTAAAATGAATGCTAGCCCAGTATTGTGAGAAGAGTATGACACTTCTAGGTTATGAGTGGATTAGAAAGGTTCTGAAATGGGCAAATGAGTGTTGTTGATGGCAGTTGATCCAGCTGTTTAAGCACAGCAGCACTCATTCATTCATATCAGAACCTTTCTATCTCCTCGTACACTTTCGTTGTCATACACTTCTCACCATACTGGAAGTTGGAGTGGAGGGGAGGTGTGTGTACAGCTCTTCTATTCCTTGTTCCTCACTTCATTCCTTGTCTTGTCCAATACTGTAGTGTTCACATATTTTTCGAAAGTATTCAAGCAAAATTAAAGATATACTTCATTGTGTTTTGTATGATATTTTTGACTGAGTGTGAATGATACATGATTCAGGTATCAGGAGCTGACAGATGGCGAGGAGGACATGAGCCGAAGCTCAGGTCGTGAAGACACAGGTGAATACACCATGGTACCCAGTGGAAACAGAAATGTAGATACTTGTAAAGAAGAAATTCCCTTGGCTGGGAATGCCCCAAGCCTGTTGGAATCAGGATCTGATTCTGACCTGGAATCTCTCAAAAGCTTCTCTGCCAGAACAGCTCCAGCTCCCAAAGCCGTTGATCTGCCGTCAGCCATTCGTCTTGCCAATCGTCTGTACCATCTTGATGGATTCAAGAAGACTGATGTCTTTCGTCATCTCTGCAAAAAGTAGATGCTTCTTTTTGTTACTCTCTCCCATTCATCAGAAGAAAGCCTGACTTTTCCCTGACCTCTTGTCTTCCAGCAATGACTTCTCAAGAACAGTTGCAGAGGAATATTGTTACCACTTTGACTTTAGTGGAGAGAATCTTGATGTTGCCTTGCGGAAGTTCCTCTTGCAACTCCCTCTCGAGGGAGAAACACAGGAGCGGGAGAGGGTTCTCTCCTACTTCGCTGACAGATACCTTCTGTGCAACCCTGGTTCCTTTGCCTCTTCTGGTATGCCACATAGTCCATTGAAATTGAAGGAATCCTCTTGACCTAGAATTTACCCTTTCACTTGGATGTCAATTCCTGTAGATGCAGTACATACATTGACTTGTGGACTCATGATCCTCAACACAGACCTTCACAGTCAGGTGGAGAGTCGGCACATGAGTTTGAATGTCTTCATTGAACATCTAAAAGGCCTGAATGATGGCGAAGACTTCCCTAGAGACCTCCTTGTTGCTTTATACCAGTCAGTGAAGAAGGAACCCTTCCGCACTCCTACGTGAGTATTCACTCTGTGCACATATCCTCAGAGAATTCATAACATATCAGCATCAGAGTCACCAAATGCAAATTGCTCAAAACTGTTATCTTCTGAATAGAGTGTGTGGAATTCTGGAAATACTGGAAATACAATTCCCATAGGTTAGTAACACAGCTATCAGCCATTGGGACATTGGCTTGGCATATTGAAAATGGCAGTCATGCTTATAAGGTATGCAGGTTTATTTGGTCTAGAGTACCAATAACTGGACTTCCTGAATATCAGTGAAAGAGGGAGCAAAATTCAACTTTTAAAGTGTTCAAACTTTCAACCTCAAAAACCATTTCATGATGAGATATTGACTTCATGCAAGTCAACATGTTTTTACTGTCTGTCATTGGAGACAGGTTTGGGATTTTATTCCAACTGCAGAGAGGTGGCTTTGGATAGATGAGGGCATATTGACCATGTTTGCTCCAAGTTGCTTTCATATCCTCTTTAATTCTGGTGTCCAGAATTCTGAACATTTTAATTTTAAATATTAATAACTACATTTTAATGGTATGGAAAATAAATTTTTTCATAAGTGCAAACATGTGAATGAAAGCAGACAAACCACTAATAATGAATTTCAAGAAATCCTTCCAAGTGGTGCAGCTGATATTTAAATAAAATGTTTTGTTCTGGAAAGTGCTTGGGACTGAAGTGGATATTTCCAGATTGGTACATTATTATTCCTTTGAATTCCACTCTTGTAACATGTTTCTCCAGGAACTGAAAAGGTATGCATGAGGCCAGGGGCAGATCCAGGGGGGGGCAGGGGGGGACAACCAACTATGGCCAGGATACCATTCTATTTTTTCTCATTTTTTTAAAAATAGCTTATACATTAATTTTTATTGGGGCCAGTGAAATAGATACTCAAGTTTTTACCTCAGACAAGAAATGAAAAAGGCGATAGAGCTGGGAGTGGTGGAAGGTGGGAGGGGAGGGGTCGATAGGAAGGAACTGCCCCACCTATGAAAAATTTCTGTATCCACCTCTGCACGAGGCTCTTCTTTATTTTGAAGTTCATTTGTTTACCAATGAAGGGCATGGTCTGATGTTTCCTCAGAAATTAAATTCTTATTTTGTTGAACAGACTCTTAGCTCACATACTTGACAATGCATGCAAAAATTGGCCAAATCTCTGTTGCTGATTTAAATAAAGAAAAATAATATCATTTCAGTTATATTTGACAAGTATTCATAAGTGAAATTGCTGTATGGCATTTGAATGGGGGAGACATATTGGCATGAACCTGGGGATTTTCCATCATAATTACTATTAGGAAATCTGCTCTGGGGTCCTTGGCTAGTTTCAAAATGAAATCCTGAAAAAATCCTTTTACTATACAGAAAATGCTGGAAATTAAAAAAGTCAACCATCCAGAAATGCATGATGTACCATGGTCCAAATTAATGACCACAATAACAAGATTCCTTCCGCTTTATATGTTCATTTAATGCACACATCATACACCAATAAATCACCAATACAGTGAAAACTTGTTAACTCGAATTCTGATAAGTCTAAATTCTGCTTATCTCGAAGTTCAATGCTTGGTCCCGGCGGAACCCCATAGGACACCATGTTAAATGCTCCTTTTAACTCGAATTTCCTGATATCTCAAATGAAATTTTCACTCCCGATGACGAATTTCTCACAGTTAACTCAAATTCAGGGTGAGGTGGGTAAAAATTCTTCTTGTGGGACTTTTTGATTTTTGAATTGGATGAATGACAACAAACACGTTCGGATGTTCTTTTGTTTCTTTTTTTTCTGCTTCTCCCTCCTCCCGCACAGACACCTGTGGAGGGGATTAAACCTGAGGATTAAAACCGAAAAGTTTCAACTATAAAAAGGAGCCTCCAACATTCGCTCTGTCTATCTATCGCTCTCACTCCGAGCCATTCTAGTCATATTCTACTTCCTTTACGCCATTTGTGTGGAATGAGCTCATTCAAGAGGAAATTGAAGACTGACGCTCGAAGAAAAGATGCACTTGATTCGGACTGTCGAAGAAGGCCAGCTGAAGAAGAAAGACATCGCAGAGAATTTCAGGATTCCTCCCTCTACTCTCTCTACCATTATACACAGTAAAGATAAGGTTTTGAGTGCACATGAGAAGCGCCTATTTACAGCAAGTTGCAAGACAATGAAGACAGCCAAGTGTGGACGTGGATGCAGCTCTCCTGAGTTCACACAGTGCCAGTCGACTTGTTCGAGGCAGTAGGGAAATTAGAGAACTTCCACTTCTCTATTGAGAGTTCTTTTACAAAGCAAATGAAGATCACTGATTACATGTCAGAAATGGATAAAACCAAAAGAGTCCTGGATGAAAGGCTTTGCAATAAGTGAGTTTTGCATATGGAGGTTAAAAAGCTTCACTCAAGATGAATAAAATCCAATTGCAATGGGAGGGTTGTCGCTCCGTGAAATCGGATTTTTGAAGGCGGAAAAATCGCCCTCTGGTTATGTCCTTTAAAGTGAGTTTTTTTGGGGGGGGGATTATTCCTGATACCTCAAAATGATTTGTCCGGTCCCTAAAAATTCAAGTTAACAAGTTTTCACTGTATATGTGCATAATTTGGAACTTTGGATGATCACTTATTGGGGTGTAGTTCAAACTTTAACCAACTTGAATCCTTCTTGTTTTGTTATTAGACACAATTTTATAGAAATGTCCATTTTGGTACTACTAATCATGTAGTCCTTGTAGTTGCTTGTTCAAGAATCTGTGCCTAGTTTCTGCTTGCAAATAAAGAAAGGAAGTTCTGAGGAACTACCAACATCTTCTCCAATTGACTTTTGTGAGAAAAATAAGAGAAACATGTGGTTTTTGAAGCAGTGCTGTCCCCTTTTTGAATTTCATTTTAATGATGGTGATGATGGGTCCTCTTGCATCTTTGACTCCAGAATGTCAAGCATTTTTCAACATATACTGTTGGTATGTGTCTTATTGTCCAACCCAGATTTGAATTGTAAAATTTGATAGCGATGGATAAAGTAGATTCAATCGTGGAAAGCAAACTGGATTTCAGTCTTGTTCTTCATGCAGTCTGTCATATACTGATTTCACCTTAATTCCTACCCTCATCTCTGTGCAGTTCTATCTCAAACCTAAAGGTGGGTATTTGCCATTTCTGCCTGCTTGCCACAATTCTATTTTTTGTTATGAGTAATAATGCCATTTTAACCCATGGAAACAACAAAAGTAGACATGATTTATAAATTTTATTTTGATTCTTGCTTTCATATCTGAGGAGAAAACTTGTTTATCTATACATGGTTTGTGGAATAGATGGTATCTACAATGAAGTTAGAACTAGAGTATTGTCATTAGTGCAATTAACAGGATGCCATCTCAGCCCCTGTAGACAAACTTGAGCAGTGCTTCATTCTAAATAACAAAGTGAAACTTATTTCAGTAAAGAGTTTTACTCTTTTCAGGTCGAATGTCTAATTTGATTAGTGATTGTGAGGCACTGAGATTTATGCATTATGAAATATCAGTGGTGTTTCATTTTGGCTTCTGCACTTCAAGCATTCTTGTCACCGGGCCTTGGATAGTTTACTCCACTCATCTTCAAGCTTTTTTTTCAGCTGCTGAGGGCCTTCTTTCTTATTTAAGTTACCAAAAATTTGTTTAGTTGAGGATTAAAGGCCATTTCGTTTCATTTCTTTACCCAGCTCAGTGTTTATAAAGGGAAGCAGCAATCATTTCCAGACACCTATATGTATTTCTGATAGGATGTGTCTAATTTCAGAGTGAGCCTGTGTTCTTGTTAGAGTAATGTTGCTTGCTATGGAATCTGTTACTGTAACATTGTCAGTCTTGTACTGTCAGGAGAGTTGCCTATCCATGAAGTCATTTACTTATGATGTGTATGCTTAATGCAGAGAGGATGAAGAGGAAGGAGGTAGACGGGGTGGGACAAAGAGAGAGGAGGAGAAAGAGGACTACAAGAGAACATTGGGTCCCAATCCATTCTTGGACATCCCTGACCCATCAAAAGCCCATGAATACAAGAGGGGGTTCATCATGCGCAAGGCCTGCATGGACCCTGATGGAAAGAAGAGTGAGTAGATGCCTTATCCTAGGACCCTCGTGTAATGCATGCAGTTACACATCTTGGTGTTGCAGCTCCAAGGGGAAAGCGAGGCTGGCACATGTGGTATGGTGTCCTTCGAGATTTGGTCCTCTATGTCTACAAAGATCAGTGCTCTGCTGTGAAAGAGCAACCTCGCACTTGTGTTCGACTGCATCATGCTCTTGCTGTACGGGCTTGTGACTACACCAAACGCCAGCATGTCCTTCGCCTCTTCACTGCAGACCAAGCTCAGTGTCTCATCCAAGCCAGGTGAGCTTACTTTCTAGTTGTGTGTTTCCTAGGCTTCTTTTTGCCTAATGAATCCCATAAGCATCACAAGGATATGTTTCGTTTTCAGTTAATGCAATAAAATGATCATCTTGATCTGAGTGAATATTAGTAACAATCTACTAGGGCCAGACAAATAAAAACAGCAATTAAATTAATATTAGCTGGGCATGCAGTGTTTATTGAAAATACTCTCCATGACTTATCTAAATATCATAATTCAATATCTTTGCATCTCTAACTTGAATATAATGAGGTAAGACACTCAGGGAAAAGTCTGTGTGTGATGTGAACTTGTCTACCTGAGCTTGGAGGAGTCAAATGGGTAATGATCTCATTAATCATTTCCATTTCTCATAGGTCTAGTAGCCTTCTAATCTCTATCCCAAACATCCTTGTAGCCTGAAGGAGTGATGGTTCATTCACTTCATCTCCTATAACCAAGCAGGAAAGCTCCAGCAATATATGCCCAACAATTGTTAGCAAGACTCATGAGTGAATGGGAGACACAATGAAAAATTTGAAGCTGAGAGAACCATATTAGTACTATATCAATGAACTCAAGTTAACACATTCAATGCCATGTGCGACTATAAAAAAAAGTGCTTTTTCAACCATTTAAAATAAATTTCCAGTTCAGTTGTGAGTGAAAATTGATATCTACTTTGCTTCTTCTGTCTCCTTTGTTTCCCAAATGTTTTGTAGTATTTGAGCTGCACCTGTTGAAGAATTTAAGAAATTGAGAACTATTTTGAAGGATGCATGAATACGTCATATGCCATCTTTGACTGAATGTGTTAAGGTATCCTTCATTGCTTTGACTGGATTACTGGTGGACTCTTCAGGGTTCCCCTGCAGTCACCTGGAATTAAATTGCTTGGCAGTTTGCATTCCACTCCATATCCCCTCTAAAGACTACATGACACCAGATGGCAGAAAGTGCCTCATTAAGAGGAAAGCAACACAAGAAGAAAGTCCATCTAGCCATAAAAGAAAGGACAGGTGTGACATTATTGATCTCATGTCTTTGTTTTAGTGCCTCACTGCACTGCAATGCAGAATCAATAGCCCCAAAATCTATGTAGACTTTCTTGATATCAGTTGCTGTCTTCTGCATTTTGTAAATTTTTTAAGACCCTATAAGTTGTTTGGCATTTCTTCTGTTCATCTTTCCATCAACTAATTTCTGGTTCACAAAAAAAAAGAAAAGGAATTATCAGGAATTGAGATGACACAATGACATTTTGATTGGTCAAAAATAAGAAGAAAGCATCCTGTTTCAGGATTTATAAAAGCAACTGCAGAAATGCTAGATTTGCCTATTTTTGCATAGCAGAAAACACCTAAATATTTGTATCAGGAAAGTTTTGAAGTCTTTATGTTGTTTGTGTGAAGAGCAACAGTTACTGAACTTCGATAAGAAAAATACACTTTTCCATGCATCAGGAGGCAGTGGTTTCAGCAGTACTCTACAGATAGATCTTATTTTTCTCCAAAATGCCTGCTTGTTACAGCAGCATTCTTATTTCAATGTCCTTCACCGTGCAATGTCATCATATCATATCTTATAAGAGAAAAGTCACTGCATTGAAAGGGTGTTTTTAAAAGAAGACTTAGGAAGTGAGAGACTCCACAGAACAGAGTCCACAATTTAATAGGAAACTCTTGCTATTTTCCTTTTCTGATACACATTTCACTTCCCTCTCCAGTACTTCTGCTCTGAACACACCATCAAATTCAGGCCTTAGCTTCTCACCTCAGGCCTAAAGACATCACACAATCAAGAATACAATGATATGGTCACAACATGAAAACAGCCTTCATGGCTCAAGGAACTAAATCTTTTGAGTGGTACTGAGGCTGTATCCACCTTTCATGTGAAAAACTAAAATTTTTTACTATGACTTACTGCTGCTTTTTATTGAAAAATGCAAGACTTTCAGGAAACAAATTTACAGTGTTATGCAGAATAATTACAATCCTGGAATTTCCAGTCAATTTCATGGGGTGTCAAACTGTTTATATATTTTTTCACTACTCAATATAGAAGAGGGCTGAAATGCTCTCTGCCTGACCACAAGAATTAGGAATTGAAGGGGCTTTATTTTGGAGAATGCAGTTGTTGAGGCTAACATCCCATGACTTTGTGGCATCAGGCCTGATTTTAGGGTAAAGCCAAATGTGACAGTTGCTCTCTGTTGTCTCAATCCATCAACTGCAACTTTTCTAATGCTGATATCAGAAAGATGGGTTGAATTTATCTGGTGTAATGGAGCTACTCATAAGCTCTTGAATGCTTGTGCACATTTCTCTTTTAGCACAGGCTTTTGTTAACAATTATGAGAGGACCCTACTTCAAACTTTACAATTTTTCTGTGCTCCTAGTTGTGAGATTGTGATTTAAGAAACTTGAGATTACTTGGTATTTAAAGAATTTTTTAAGTGAAGCATTTTGAAAATTTGGAAGTAAGAGTGTGAATTGCATAAAACTAACTTTAACATAATGGAGCTTTAAACCTCCTTTAGCGGCACTAAAGGAGGTATAAAGCTGCATTGCGCTAAAGTCAGTTACAGGCTTCCCTTGCTTTATGCGGTTTCGTTTTGCATAGATTCATGCTTGCACAATTTTTTTTTTACTACCAAAAATTCAGAAAGCACAGGGTGTGGTTTGAAGATACACAGTTTGAGTTTATTGAATTTCTGGTATTAAAAAAAAACCATGCAAGTGTGAGTCCATAGGGAAAAAAAAAAAACACATAAAGCAAGGGAAGCCTGTATATGCAGTACACCCCATTTCATTCTGTATGGTGTAGGCCAGCGGTTTCCAACCTATCAGTTGTGATCCACTCTGGGTCAATGTAGGGTTTGGTTTGAGTTGCCTAGGGCCTAGAATCCAGAACAAAAAATGCTTTGGCCTGAATGCAGGAACCTCATCTAGACAAGATAAAAGGGCCTCTTAGCTAAAGAGCTCTTTTAGCCTCATGGGAGTCCATGGATTTTTGAAGGACCATTTTCAGCATTCAGAGGAGGTTTCAGCATTCAAACCTTAGTTTTCATCATTTTTGTGGTTTTTTACTTATAGGTTCTTTTTTTTGGCTTGCAACTTCCCATATGGGTAGCTCTGTCTAAGAGGTTAAGAACCTCTGGTATTGGCCACCTGATTTTCCTTCACCCTTTCACCTTGTTCACTGATACTGTACTTATATTTTGCATGATGAATATTACTAGCCAAGTACATAGGAAGAGGTTCTTGAGTCAAACATGTTGATATTGCTATGGTAGTGATAATCGTGAGATGGAGTCATGGATAGAGGGAATAAACTGGGTGGCAGGAAGGTTGAGTTCCCCTCCATTGGCTTCACCTGTGTCATCCAAGATCAAGTTCCAACGCCCCCTATTCCCGTCATCCATCACCAAACTCAATGCTGTATGCTTTACTTCTATTACCTCTCCTCTGTTTTGTTTTCTATTGGATCAATCCCAGATAGCCCAATAGCCAAATTATAATGAAATATTAATTTTAGACCCATATTGTTTCCTGGTAGGTGGAGCAATTGAAGTCTGTGGATTTAAGACTGAGTGCCCTTCAAGAGGAATTGGCCACTCATTCCAAGGATTCTCCTCCAAGGGGAACCAAGTCCTTCATTCTTCATGCCTACAAAGACAAGTGCAATTTCCTCCAATTTGAGGTACAGACACTATTGCCTTTAATCAATTTGTCTATGTATGTGATCAGTCTTGCTATATGCTAAATCCACAGGGTAAAGGTAATGCAGGAATATTTGGACAATTGCATTCCTGACTTACCTGACATGACTTTACCTGACTTTACCTGACTTACCCCCCAAAAGTCACCTGACCTCAATTCAGTGGATTATTATGTATGGGAAAGAATGTGTCTGCACATGTTTACTGAGGCCATTCAGGATGAAAACCACCTCATTGAGTGTTTGTGAAGCTTGGCAACTCCTAGGTCCAGTCGAAATAAACAGAGCTATAGATCAGTTCAGAAGGCAAGTTGCAATGTTGCAATCAAGGTGGGAGTCACTTTGAAAATTGTGTGTGATTGCTGGAGATTTATTGTTCAAACTAAGGTAACCTTTTTTGACATGAAGCAGTGCTCTCCATACAGATGCACCTGTAACAGGTTTTTTTTTTTCTCATTCAGTAGTATTAATGGTTTCATTGGTAACTTTGAGGTTCAACATTTTTTTGAATCACCCTGTATATTTGATCAGCCAATAGGAACTATAGTAAAAGCATTTTCTACAGATGGCATCATGATGTAGAGATGCTCCTAACTGAACTGGCTGTGTAATGTACCCTTGCTTCATTTATGGAACTGTTTTTGCTTTCAGATTGAGCCATTAAGCTAGTAATTGTGTTTACTATGACCAGCAGTCATGGAGGTTAGACCTACAACTTTTTTGGGGGATTTTCCAGATCCAGAGATTCAACACATATTCCATGCTCCTTCATTTGAGATTGGATGCCTCCTTGGGAAACTTGCAAGACCATGAGCCTTCATCTGAAAGGTACAGGGATAGCTACAAGGCTGCCATCTTCCAGGGTTCTTCCTAACAAAATTGCAGAAAAAATCCAATATCATGCCCTCTTCTTCTATGACTCACAAGCAAACTGGTTGGTGATGGCTTTTTCATGACTTGGTATGACTGAGGCAGATGCTTGGGCTACCCTGCTTAGTCATTCCCATAAAGATCACTAACATTTCTTGAAATAGGGTTGCACCTAACAAGGAATGGGAAAGTCTTTGGAAAATATTTCATAAGTTTTTGAACATAGATAAATTGATGGGCATTTGACTGATTTTAGGCCTAGGTAACTACCTTGAAGTATAAGCATGGCTGCAAGTGACATGTCTCACTGCATGATGCTATAAGCATGAGGTTTGGAGTAGCAGCAAGCCTCACTTAGACCAAATTTCCTCATACTTTGTTCTCTGCTGATTACTCTGTTTTGACTTTGTATGGTATTTCTTATTGGGTGTTTCAAAAAACACTTTTGATTGGTAAAATATTTGCTGGTGTTCCTTGGAATGATTTAAAAGGAAGCATCAATAGACTCTTATGGACAATAAAAATATAATTGGGTAATACTTGGAACTATATGGAAGTCAACAATGTGAAATGGTTTCTTCAAGTGCAAGTTGAATGCCCCTTTTATTTACCTAATAATGCAGAATGCAAAAAGTTCATAATAGTTCAAAATAATGAGTGTTGAATTTGGAGGCCACCACAATGCATTGGTCATTCAGATTTTACTGTCTCCAGTATTTCCTAGGAACTCTATGGCTACTCTCTTGTGGCAGTCAAGCACAATGCAAATCAGGCCAGTGTAATGCAGCTTGGCCAAATAGTCTGCTGTTTCAATAACTGACACAATGAGCCAGTGATGCAGGTTGAACCCCCATTGGGAACTCTTCTAAAAGAAAACTCTACTGTTATCTGACTCTCCTTCACTTTCTGTAATAATATTTGTTGGTTTTTGAGACTCAAACATTTACACTTCCCTTCGTTATTGAGGCAACTCTTCAGTCCTGTGGGACAAATACTTTGCCCTTTTCTAATTGGAGTACTGATTTATAAAATGAGTCTTGATCAGTTGTATGATTATGATTATAATTATGATTATGAGTAATTGAGTAGTTGGTCCCTCATCCAATCTATCCATTGAGGTATTGAGAAGCAATGAAAAATTACTCGCAAAGAAGTATTGTGAAAATTGAAAGTTTCTTCTTCAGATCCTGGAGGTATCTCCTTAGATTCTTCTCCTACTACCTAACTGAAACACATTATCTTCTGATTGTTTTCTATTGTCTATGTCACACTGGGTTGCTCACCAATTGTCAGGCTTTCTAAATTCTTGCAGAAATAATAAGTGTTTGAAGCATTTCTCATAATGAGATAGAGATGTTGAATGAGATGTTTCCTCTCTCCTAGATTCTAGTGATTGGGACAAGTGGAGAGAATATGAAGGACCAGGATGAGTTCCTCAGCCATAGACACATGTGATATTTCCTCCTCTTATGGACTTTCAAGTACAGTACGAGTACCCTCCTGATCATCATATGCCACCTCATGGATTCCCCTTCCTTTTTTTTTTTATTCCTTGCATTTTTTTAAATCAGTTTTTTGTTTTGGCTTTGCAGAAGAGTGACTTAGATCACAATGAGTTTTAGAAGCAGACAAGTATAATATTGATTTTTGCTTGCATATCATGCTTTTGTCCAGGTTTTTCCATTGAACAGTTCTCATATTTGCCTGAGATTTGGTTTCACTTGTCCCCTTATTGTGAGAGATCAGTCTTGTTTCCTTGACCATTAGGATCTCTCTCCTGCAAGTCAGTCAAGTATCTGTGCCAGCTAATTGTGCAAAGATTTAGATATTCTTCATCTTTTTTGTGATCATGCCGTGATTTATGAGAATGTGGCCTGATGATATTTTTGTGGGTTCAAGTGAAGAGCTAAGTTGGATATTTCTAACGTTTTCATCATGTAGCCTTCCAAAGATTTTTGCACTGGTAGAAAGCTTATCAGATTCTCTCAGGCAGGAGCCAAAGCCATAATTGAAGGTACTATGAATCCAGAAATGATGCAAGAAAAATCTTTGCTCCCCTTTTTTTTTTCATTTGTTGTACACCTGATGTGGCAGGTATCTTTTTTTTCCATTGATGCAGTTTACCCTGTAATTTAACAGAACTGTAAAGCCACAAGCCTGTTTTTAATTATGAAACTTGATGGTAATTTGTGATTTATCAAAGGGGCATGATTAGATGGTGAAAGCAAGCATTTCATTAAAGCAGGATGATGTTATTTTTGCATAATTGAAACAAATGACTATACATTTTGTACCAATTACCAGCTTCCCATCTGTAGATCTGCTGTTGTTTGCCTTTTGATGTTGATGAATCTTTTTCGAAATTCCTGCTTGTCTTAGTTGTCCCATGAAGTGCTGGGCTGAAATGCACTCTGGCTCCTAGAAGTCTCCCATTATTGATAATGATAATAATCATTTAGCCTTTATGCATAATGAATTCAGTCTGGCAATGTGAAGAAATGGGCCAACTGCATGCATTTTCTTTTGACATGAGAGATGAGAAGATTTCTGGAAATTAATATTGATATTTGTTTAAGTAATACTGCATGGTAAGTAAGGCTGGTTTCATTAATTGGTCTTTAAGGAAGGCTCTTTATGTATCTTGGAAGTCTTTGATGTGAAGATGATCAATGTGCAGTGAGTACAATTAGTTTATTCGGGAATTACATCTGAAGCAGCTGTTGCATCATGTTAACTAAGAAAATGAACCATCTTTTCAATGAGTAGGTCTTCATCTCTAATATGAAAGGAAAACAGAAGAAGAGGGATGGTTACACTGATTCCTCAGAATTTTAGGTGTTTTTTTTTCATCCTCTGCTCAGGCTGGTGGATGGGGCCATTAAGGATATTGAGACATAGGAGAGGGAGGAATTGAATTTTCAGGATACTCATGTTTCTTGATAGATTATGCTATTTACATGCTCCCAAATATGAATAATCAAATCAATGTTTCTCTTCCTCTTTCTCATAATTCCATGACCTCATCTCAATGTTTCAGTTTCCTTTCCCTTTTTGTTTATAAATGAGGCTTCAAGTGCCTTATGTAGGCATGTTGGAAAATTTCTTAAATTTTCTTAATTTTCATCTTGTAACTATTTGCAACATCTACTGATATTGATTTTTCATGCAAAATTGGGAGAACATGAGCATATGCCATGAGATCTCTGCTTTCATTGCTTCTTCTCTCATGGAATCAAATTCCTCTGGGGACCCTCATATTTTCTTCTTCTCTAGGTGTGACTTCAAAGCTTATCTATATTTTTCTTCCATATTTGCATCCCAATCGACCCGAGAACTTGTTATCTTCAAATAGGATTTGACACAGATACATGTTACTTGCTGATGCTTCCCCACAGTCATAGAATCTGTTCTCTGCAGAAATATGCTTTAAAAGAATGTGTCAAAAATTATTGGAACTGAGGCAGTATTAATTGGTTAATCTCATGGATTTCTTGCGTAGTTCATTCCAAAGTGCTCATTTTTATGTTGTTTGTGGACCATGCCAGTTGCCAAGCCTGACAGAATGGAATCTGTGACGGGAACCTTTGTTTTTTGGTAAGGACGTTTGTTGTTGCCTTTTGTCTTGATCAATTTGGTGCTAATTAGGAAAGATGTCATGGATGTGATGCAGAGTGAGGAAGAATGTACATGTGTGCTTGTGCTCATGTGTGCAATGTGCCCAATGTGTATCATGAGAACAATCATCATAAGTGGATTGTGTCCTGTATATTCTGTGACGAGGCTCTGACTTGTCACGGTGAATAAAGCATGGATCCCAAGAGTGCATGGGACAGTCCTCTATTCATATGAGTTTCCACACTAAATTCAAGCGCCATTCAATTTGAGATGAAGAAATTTCAAAGTGAGTGGTATGGAGATGAACTGGAGACAGCAAGCTTTCAGTTTCTCCTGCAGACTTTAGTAGGGCTGGAGTATTAGTTCTTTCTCGTGTTTTGTTGGAAAACTCATAACTAATATTCCTTGTCAAAAATTGCTTTACAAAATTTTGCTATAGGTTATCCATAGTGTTAGGGCATGTAGTGTATCCTTTAGACAGATCAGGTATCATATGCTACATGCACTCCTCAACCTGTTACGTGCCAACTTCATGCCTTCCTTTGTCAAGGTATAGTTTTTTCATGAACGGTCCTATTGTTGGACTGTTGCTGGAATCACATCATTTGGAATACTTTTCTTCGCCAATATTAGCTACATTTGGTCAGATGTAGTCCCTATGGGGCTGGCCCCATAAATAGCGTTAGGAGGATCCGACGGATTTCCCTAGCCCATGATTGGAACGAGTCATTTTTAATGTGCACTTTACTGGTGTCTCCTGGACATGCATAGCAATTAGCCACAATGTAGCTTATGTCCTACGGTAAGTAAGTATTCCCTAGAAAGCTAGTGGGTCGCCACCAGAACTATAGGGTGGGCCAAAAAACGTTGGTTATCTTGATCACTCCACAGCAACACACTCCCCAAGAGTTTGCTAAAATTTCAATATCGCCTCTGAAATATTCATATAGCTTTCCAATGTCAACAGAACAAAGATTTGTGGCGTAATATTCCTGCAGTTAGTTAAAGAGTACAAGAGGTGGCGCTGGAAAAGTTGGTGCCATACTGCGATGGACTCTGCTGGATTCCATTATGAACATCGCACTCCATGACTCGCAAAAACGCTTGTGTCTTATGTGCTAGAGGTATTATTTTTTCATGCATTCGTATTTTAGGTCCAATGATGGCATAAATCGAGTTATTAATATTTTTGTGCCGAGCAATGTTGTACTGTCCATTTTCTCTGCCGTCTTCTGTTTCCTGACGCTCTAGCATGACTTTAAGAAGTCTGTTTTCTTGTTGAAAAGCAGAAATTGTAAGGAATTGATACGTATTAATGTCTAACTCCTTGTCTTTATGAATGGATAATGCAAATGAAGATAATTTATGGGTAATAATCCGCATCTTGTTGGATATCAGAATTCGAGTGCGATACCAATTTAAGGTTGGACATTCATGTGAGATGTAAGGAGTTACCCGTTCAGAAATTATTCGAAGCCGCCCTAGTTACCACACCTCCCCCCCCCTCCACCACCACCAACCATCGCCCTTCGTCCTCTCAGCTTTCTCATCCTCGATAAAAACCTGCGCATCCATTTCGCCGACCCCAAACAAAATTAATTAGTGATTTTTTAACATTAAAAACAGACGGTGAACCTGGTCATAGCCCAACCGAATTCGTTGCGAGTTTTCTCATCGTATCATCACTAGGGTTACCACCTTTGAAACTAGCAAAATATGAAGATACGGTCTGTGAAGATATGGAAATAGGAACAAATATATGAAGTATACTTGCGTTTGTGACAGCTGCAAATATCTGTAGTTTTTATATATAGTTTATATATAGTATCTTTAGTCGAAGTTCCAATCGTTGCGATAAGAGTGTGGCATACTTCTCTGACTCGATGAAAAGAGTGGTTTTAGCTGCAATTAAGTTTTATTAACTAAAAATTCTTAAGTTTAAAGAATGGATGAAGCAGTGTCCGCCATTAAGACAAGTTTGCAGTATGGGACATTGGATCTGAAATATGAACTGTCCATACTAATTATGAACGGTTGGCAACCCTAATCACGGCGGTAGGACCTGGGACACCACGGCCAATCACTGGGATTCACCCTTGCAGTGTGGACGCGCGAACCATCGAGGACTATTCCTTAGTTTATATTTCGCATAGAATTCATTCGGGGTCCTATAAAATTTCTATGTTCAGAGATCCGATAAGGATTCAATAAGATTTTTTCATAAGGATTGCCCCATGCTGTACCCTTCCGTCCTAAAGGGCTGTCCCCTTGGTAGAAGTAGCCGAGTGAGGGAAACATTTTTGGACGGGGGCATGCTTCTAAAAGGCAGGCTAATACGTATGTAAAGTACGTATGATGGTGCTTCTTCACTAAAATCCTGTTCACGAATAATAAAATCGAGGAGGTAAAGGAATTGCCAATGCAATTCGGTCTTATTGCAATAGTAACTCACGTAGAAAATAAACTTTGAGGAAAACTTTTCTACTAAAACTGGGGAAGGTCCTGGCGCTCCAGACGAAGGATGCGTTGGGTGTTCAACAACACTGGGTACTTGGACATCCTTGTGGCGTTGGCGACAGGCGGGCTGCTGCATGTGGTCATGGAAATTCCAACCTCTTACAACGATAGCCGAGATAGTAAGTGCTCGACTTTCTGTTTGTTACATTGTAGCGATAACGCTACAGGTTGTGACCGACATGATGGGTTAAAACCGACAACAGAGAGGTTGGGAGTTCAATTTATACCTCAGGTGCGGTGTCATTGGAGAAATATCCAAGCACGACAAAGCGTTTCATCTCTTCTTTTGTTCTCGGCGACCTCCGAGTATTGACTCCTCGACAGTTCCTTCGGACTACCACGACGGAGAAAGTGCCAGCCTTTTCTTACGAACATAAGAAAATGTGGGCAAGTGCATATGCTTTATTTTACAACAACCTGGCAAATATATCTGCAGGGAAGGGGACAGAGGAAAGTTGCCTCACGTTGACCGGGATCTCAATGGCGGCTCCTCACTCCTGGATTATGTCGACGAAAAATACTCTCAGACGATTCACTGGGGTTCGCGCGACTCCGAACACTACTTAACGCGACTCCCGAACGGGACGACGACTCTGTTCCGTCCGCCGAACTGCACACTGCTCACTCTGGAGACTGCAGACTAAGTCTATAGTCGCAACGTCAGCATAGAGTTGGGGGAGGTTCTTCCCACCCAAATTCATTGCGTCTCCTTCTCAGTCCAACTGAGAGTCCACAACTCATATAACCTAATTTTGATTTTAAACGTTTTGTTCAACATTAAAAAAAGATAGAAGCAGCCCTTATACATATTTTTTTTTAACTTGAAGGAAAGATTCCGTATGTGAGTTAAGGATCCTTACAGAACGGAGTTTGAGCTTTAATTTCATACCAAATAGCCCAGAAAATGACTCTTTTTCAGAAATGGGACTTAGCAATAATACGGCTGAAAGTTAAATAATTACGTTTAGAAGATTCCGTATCGAAATATCTACGTACAGGCCAGCGAATACATTTTTCTCATTTCAACGTGTATTCCATGTATAAATTCTGCGTATATTCCACGATTCTTGGTCGATATACATGTACAGTCAACCCTCGATACACCGCCACCCTCGCTTATCGCCTCCCCATTCCTACGAACAAGTCTTCCCTCATAAGCTTATCATAGGCGATCCCCCGTTATTGCGCCACCTTTACTAACCGCCATCCGCCAATACCATCATTTGTATAAACATGCTTTTCCCCTTCATAAATCCTCTTCGACTTTGCGCCAAGAAGATGCGCCTAGATCCAAATCGTTTTTGTAGACCAGAAGCAGAAGCGGTCCCAGGACCGAGTCCCGAGGGACTCCGCTTGCGACACCGACTTCGGTCGACGCTTCCCCATTTACCATTACTCCTTGCTACTGTTCCTGTCGACTAGCTACAGATCCACTCGCTGGTCCTACCCCGGATCCCGTGCGCCTCCAGTTTAACCCGCAACCTCTCGCGAGGAACGGTATCGAAAGCTTTCGCGAAATCTAAATAGACGATGTCCACGGGATTCCCCTCGTCCCTCTCTTCCGTCGCCCGGTCGCAGAATTCGAGCAAATCGGTGAGACGATTTCGACGCCTCCTAAAGCCGTGTCGAGAGTCCCGAACGACCGCGTTTCCTTCGAGGAAATCCAAGGGATGGTCCCTCGGTATGCTCTCCGTGATCTTCCCTGGGATGCTCGTGAGACTTACCGGCCTGTAATTTCCCGGATGACTCTTTTCGCCCTTCTTAAAGATCGGTACGACGTTCGCTCGTCTCCGGTCCTTAGGTACTTCCCCGCGCGAAAATCTGCTTTCGAATGCGATTCTTAGCGGAACCGATATCTCTCTCGCGGTTTCCTTCGCGACTCTCTCGGGAATCCCATCGGGGCCGGTCGCCTTGCCCACCGCGTAACTTCCCTATCGTATCCGCGATCGTCTCCTCGGTGATGGAAATATCCTCGATGCGCGCCGAGGTCA
>CAJPEV010003805.1:0-25454 GCA_905338385.1 Darwinula stevensoni
GAGAAAACCCCCTCCAAAAAAACCCCACAACATACCATCGAGAGCCGACTCCAACAAGCTGACATTGTTGACCGCATGAGCCCAAGCGACCCTGCTGGCATCCCCCCGGACCCCAGGAAAGAACTCCACGACCGACGGAATGCTTGGTTCGACGAGCTTCTCCCCGACGAAAAAGCTCACCACTGTCCCCAAAACATGAAAAAACCGTCGAGACCCCGCCGCACACCGCGTCGAACCGACGGAACGACCCACTCACCCATCTGCACCACGGGACTGAAGATGTACCCAAAAATCGCCATGGCTGGAAGCCGGTATGCCACAGCGCGTACACTCGACTGAATAACACCTGACTATGGATCCCCCCCATCGACCGGGACGGAGCCCATCACCACGCAGACGCGCCCTGGCGCCGAGTCCTTCAAAGAAAGCATGCGTCAGTGTGTCTCCTTCCCTCGACCGCGTCGATGTGCAGTCGGTTACTAGTGTCCGATGTGAAGGTCGCAATCGGGCTTCGAAGCTCCCGCGGTCCTCCACTGAGCATTGCGCATGCGCGGGGTCTGGGGATGTTCCGCGCATGCGTAGTCGGACAGTCGGTCACTTGAATTCCTCAAGAGGAAAAAAAAAAGAGGAGGGTCTTCATGTGTTCATTTCTCCCCCTCGTTTCTTCGGTGGAAAGTAGGCCCACGGCGGCCGATGCACCTTTCACTTTTCCTTCTTTTTCTCCGCATTCGCGTCCGTGCTCTCGGTGAGGCCACACGCTCGCGCGATTCGATTGTTGACGGGGTCACCCGTGTCATGCGCCGTTCGACCGGCCCCCGTGGATGACTTGCGCTCTCGGCAGGATCAAGCGAGTCGGTCGGTCGCGGTGGATCGATGCGGGGCCTCAGCTGATCGGCCATTCCGGAGTCGGAGCGGGATGGGTGAATCGGGGATGAGTGTAATGGGGTGATTGTCGGCTGTGTGCATAATTGCGAGTGTATCTCTATCAGCAGCCGTGAGTTACGTTGAGTCACGCGATGCTCGATTCATCACCTCTCGTTCTCGAGTGGCTCGCCCCCCTTGGAACGGACTCAAAACGGGGAAGGTCGGGAGTCGGTCTCGTGGGTCGAGTCAGACGAGAGTCGGCTTTAAGGAGGATAATGAACCCAAGAAGAACGGGTTCCACAGAGCCGCGAACACGATGGCGGCGGCGTGGGAGCACGTGGGAAGCGGCTGCATGTGCGAATGTCATTTTTGCACGTGGAAGTGCACGATCTCTCGATCGGGTGACGAGTGGCGATAAGGATGGGCTGACCGCGGTCCCAATGCCCTTGCTCTCGAGCTCGAGTGCGGGGGGACGTGGCGCGTCGTGCTTGCGTTAGGCCTTGCATTAAGCCTATCGGCACCGGCGAGTCGGTTCGGGCTGGACTGATCTTGTGTCTCGTGGGTCTTAGAACCGGTGTGAATCATGTCGGCCAAGGCCATCAGCGAAGCGACGGGGAAAGATCTCCTGAATCGCTTCCTGAAGGGGACGGCAGAGAAGTGCCATTTTACTTCGGTGGATGAGGAGAAATGGAAAGACTGGAAAGCTTTGCTCGAAGATAATGCTTGGATGCAGAATCAGGTAAGCACAGGTTAGGTCTGGCCGAATCATTTCGATTTTTCAACAGAAGTATGCATTGAACATGGGATTAAGCATGTAGCATAGGATAGAAGAATTCAAATGAGGGCAAAGAGTAATGTAGGGCAGACAAAATGAGAGTACAAGTATGCATTCAATAAAATGAGAGCAGGGAAGGGTATTCATCCTGCAGCCCTTTGTTCTTATTAAAGAAGTTAGTCTTGGCCATGAAAAGCTGCTTGCAGATACTTTTGGCTTCTACCTCTCTTTTCCCTACTATTATATATTTTTGTGGCTGTACTTGTTACAGTAGGCTAGTAGTGTAGGATCATATGCGATTCTAAGTAATTCCTCATTGAAAATATGCAATTGTTTGCTTGTATCAAGGAAATGATACCTTTATTCCTTTTATATCTGAAAGCTTGGCAATAAGAAGTGCTAAGGGAAGTTTAAAGTTTCATTGTGCTAAAGTCAATTTTATGCAATCCACCCCAGGTCTCTTTCTGGAGGCAATTTACTCCTCCATTTTTTTTTTTTACTCATTTCCAGTCATCTTTGTTGCAATTGTTTATTTGAAAGCATTTGGTGGTGAAACCGGATCAGCTCATCAAGCGAAGGGGGAAGTTGGGTCTCATCAAAGTCAATACTGATGTGACTGGAGTCAAATCATGGATTGGAGAACATATGGGAAAACCTCAGACGGTGAGACCGAAAGAACAATGGCATACATATAAGGTTGCTGAATTTTTGAATTTTCATGTCTATCTCACATGAATACTTTCCAGGTGGGTCGAGCAGTTGGCATGTTGAGGAACTTCATCATAGAGCCCTTTACTCCCCACAAAGAAGTAAGTTTCCAAATACAGAGCTGAAGGTAATTCATTTTTAAACCTTGGATCGTCATGAGGATTTTCTCAACTGCTCAGGATGAAGAGTGCTACGTCTGCATCCACTCACACCGTTACGCAGACACGATCCTCTTCTATCACCAAGGAGGAGTTGATGTGGGAGACATTGATTCTAAAGCCCTGAAGCTTCATGTTCCAGTTGGAGATACCCTCGACCTTCAAAAAGTCAAGGAGACTCTTCTGGCAAACATTTCGGCCGACAAGAAGGAGTCGGTCCCTTCGTGTTCTTGGCAGGAAATGCTTTGAGGCTGCATTTTGGAATATTGATGAAATTTTCATTCCAGAATCACTGCACATTTCATCGAGGATCTGTATAGAGTATATCAGGACCTATACTTCACGTACTTGGAGATCAACCCCCTTGTGGTGTCAAATGGGAAAATACATATCTTGGACTTGGCAGCCAAATTGGATTCCACAGCTGAGTACATTTGCAAGGTGAAGTGGGGCGACTTCAAATATCCACCTCCGTTTGGGAGAGATGCCTACCCGGAGGAAGCATACATAGCCGATTTAGATTCCAAGACTGGTGCATCCCTCAAAGTCAGTCTGGTACCTATGTGTCCTTGATGACAAGGCTTGCCAAGGACCAGTGAATATTGTTGTATCGCTCGATGCATTGCAGTTGACGATCCTCAATCCATCCGGGCGCATATGGACGATGGTGGCAGGCGGAGGTGCATCCGTCATCTACAGTGATACCATTTGTGACCTAGGAGGAGCTGAAGAATTGGCCAACTATGGAGAGTATAGTGGAGCACCCAATGAACAACAGACCTATGATTATGCCAAGACCATCCTTTCTCTGATGACTAAAGAAAAAGATCCTAGGGGCAAGGTATGATATCTTAGCTTGCCCTTTGTGTCCATTCAGAATGTTTTGGTGAGGCCTGTTGCTTTGAAAATCCAGATCCTGATCATCGGTGGAGGGATAGCGAATTTCACAAATGTGGCCACCACTTTCAAGGGTATTGTAACAGCTTTAAGGGAGTTTCAACTGAAGCTTTTGGAGCACAAGATCCAAATCTATGTCCGGAGAGCTGGTCCCAATTATCAAGAGGGCCTGAGGTAATCAAAATGTTTCTAATTCATTCTCTGTAATTCCTCAAATATGTGTTGGAATTGTATTGCAATGGGAGTTTTCTTCCATCACCAGGGTGATGAGGGAAGTTGCCAGTACACTGGGTCTCCCACTCTATGTGTTTGGGTCTGAGACACACATGACAGCCATCGTTGGCATGGCACTTGGAAAGAGACCAGTACCATCAGAGCTAGAGGTGGAAACCCACACTGCCAATTTTCTCTTGCCTGGAGGGATGCAGAATATGGTAAGGCAGCATGCATGGAAGGGAGGGAAATTTGTTACTTGCATGTTCTGAATTCATTTTTTATCTCTTCTCCAGAGCCCTGGCACAAGGAGAAAATTATCAAAGGAGCCTGTTGTTGGAGATAAAATTGCACAGGCAGCTGAGGATGTGGGGAGGAAGATGGCTTCAGGAAAGGATGCCATCCTCTTCAGAAAAGATACTAAAGCCATCATTTGGGGCATGCAAAACAGAGCCGTCCAGGTAATGAAGGGGATTGGTCTCTCTGTCACAAGAGAGGAGCTGTTCATCAATGGGGCATTCTTTGCATCTAGGGGATGCTAGACTTTGATTTTGTCTGTTCGAGGAACAAACCATCTGTTGTGGCCATGATTTATCCTTTCACGGGTGATCACAAGCAGAAGTTCTATTGGGGTCACAAGGAAATCCTCATTCCAGGTAGGTTTTCATGGTCCCTGATTTCTTGCATGATTTTCTTCCTGGCCTTTCATGATGCTTTCCTTCAGTGTATAAGAGCATGGATGTTGCCATGAAGAAACATTCTGATGCAAATGTTCTTGTGAGCTTTGCTTCCCTGCGTTCTGCTTATGAGAGCACCTTGGAGACTCTCCAGTACCCACAGGTACAATATTTGGCCCATTGTATTGGTTCATGAAATACTGATCCTTGGGACAGTCCGAGTAGCTCATGCATTGTCTCTGCACTTGCAGATCCGAACGATTGCCATAATTGCCGAAGGGATCCCAGAAAATCTCACCCGCAAACTGATCAAAGAGGCAGATGCCAAGGGTGTGTCTATCATAGGACCTGCCACAGTTGGTGGGATAAAGCCTGGCTGTTTTAAGATTGGCAACACTGGAGGCATGATGGATAACATCATCAGCTCCAGACTCTATAGACCGGGATGTGTTGCATACGTCTCTCGAAGCGGGGGAATGTCCAACGAACTCAACAACATCATCAGCCGAGCTACCAATGGGGTTTACGAGGGAGTAGCCATTGGGGGAGATCGATACCCTGGCACCACATTCATGGATCATTTGCTTCGATATCAAGAAGATCCAAAGGTGAGACTGCCACCAGTGTTGACTCCTGACAGTTTGAAATCAGATAGTGTGTACTGAAGTCTCTCATCACACTTGGAACCTGATGCAAGTCTGTGCTCTGAATGTCCAGGTGAAGTTGCTGGTTCTCCTTGGGGAAGTGGGTGGCATGGAAGAATACGAAGTGTGTGAGGCTCTGAAAAGTGGCAGCATCAGCAAACCCCTCGTGGCTTGGTGCATTGGAACCTGTGCTGGTGAGGACTTCTGTCAATAATCCCTGACTTGTGTAATTACCGTTGTCATGGCATGCCATTGATGGTATACCCATTGGCCTTCCAGCAATGTTTGCTACTGATGTCCAGTTTGGCCACGCAGGAGCGTGTGCCAATGCCGAGCAAGAGACTGCTACAGCTAAGAACAAGGCCTTGAAAGAAGCTGGGGCCAAGGTCCCATCAAGTTTTGATGATCTGGGCGAGTTCATCAAGGAGGTGTATGAAGAATTGCTGAAGAAAGGAGTCGTGGTTCCCGAAGAGGAACTGCCACCTCCTACGGTCCCCATGGATTACTCTTGGGCCAGGGAACTGGGTCTCATCCGTCGACCAGCTTCCTTCATGACCACCATTTGTGATGAGAGGGGTCAAGAACTGCTCTATGCTGGAATACCCATCACTGAAGTAAAGTGGACGAGATATATTGTTGTCATTCTGTGCATTCTTCAGCTAATTATTGATAATGCTACCCTCTGAACAGATATTCAAGGATGACCTTGGGATTGGAGGTGTTCTCTCTCTCCTGTGGTTCCAACGGCGTCTCCCTCCATATGCTGCGAAGTTCTTTGAGATGTGTCTCATGCTGACTGCTGATCATGGCCCGGCTGTATCTGGGGCTCACAATACCATTGTCTGTGCTCGAGCTGGCAAAGACCTCATCTCCTCCCTTGTCTCTGGTCTCCTCACTATTGTCAGTCACATTATTACCTTTCTCTTCTTTTCATACCCTTCTGGATTTCACAAGATTTGGTTCACATTGCAGGGAGACAGGTTTGGCGGTGCTCTGGATGGTGCTGCTAGGCAGTTCAGTGAGGGATATGACACAGGTCTCATTCCCATGGAATTTGTAAACCACATGAGAAAGAAAGGGGAGCTCATCATGGGCATTGGACACCGTATCAAATCGGTATGTCTTTCAACTGCCCAAATGTTTGTTTCATGGATACTAATTGATTCACATATGGCAGATCAACAACCCAGACATGAGAGTGACGATTTTGAGGGACTATGTGAAGGCAAATTTCCCTGCCACTCCTCTCCTGGATTATGCAATGGAGGTGGAAAAGATCACAACTAGCAAGAAACCCAATCTTATTCTCAATGTTGATGGTGTGATTGCAACATCATTTGTGGATCTGCTTCGCAATTCGGGCTGCTTCACCAGGTATGAAACTGATACTAGCATTCTTCCATATTTATGTAACTTGATGTTAAATGATACTCTTGACCTTGCAATGTGGTGCAGGGAGGAGGCCCAGGAATACATAAGCATTGGCACCATCAATGGTCTCTTCGTTTTGGGACGGAGTCTTGGCTTCATTGGTGAGTCTTCTTAGCAATTGCATATATATTGAAAAGTCCCATTTAAAAAATGCAAATATTGAAAAGTGATAAGAAAAGTGGAGTCTCTTCAACGCCTAGTGCAAATGTTAGGATAGGGCAGTGATTAAAATCAAAATGATTGTTACATGCTCCACTGATATCTTTTTACTGCTGAAATCAAGAAATGGGGAAAGAATTCATGAGGGGACATTTCTTCCAATTCCAGGCTTTTTTTGAGTGCCAGGGCATGGATTCTCCTTAGAGTGTCATTGGAAACTATGCTTATATGATAAAAACTGTAGTCACAGCTGAAGAATTGACTTTTTTGGGTTTGGTCATTGGGTTTGCAGGTCATTACCTGGACCAGAAACGACTGAAGCAGGGCTTGTATCGCCACCCCTGGGATGACATCTCCTACGTTATGCCGGAGCAATATCAATAAGTACATCTGATGGGGGAACCTTCATTTCAAAGCATTTTGAGCATCTTGCTTCCTTGATTCATTATTCAAAGATCTGTCTTGTCCTCTGACATTCCAAAGACTAACTACTGTTGGTGTTTATCCAAGTCAGAGTTTTAATTTGCCGGTGCTGGTTGTTCACTGGATGATCCAGTTTCCATGACAGGTTTTAGAAAGCTTCATTCACAACAGGTCATGTTGTTTCAGTACTGAATCATAATTTTGATGCAAAACCTACTATATATGACACTGTGATAGGCAAGCTTTTAGAGCTCTATAGTTTGTCCGAGAAGTGGTTTACAAAATGAATACCTGCTAAGGTTTGGGCTGTAAACTGTTATTCATGCAGAGACTGAAAACAATTTTAAATATTTTACTTCATTCATTGAATTCATTCAAAAACGGGCACTTGTGAAGTTGGGGATCCATACGTCGTCCATGGAGCTGTAACCATGGACACCAGTTAATTATATAATTACAGTTGATGTGGTCATGAAAAATACACTAATATTAGATTGATTTGCATACCAGGTATGTTTTTATGCTGAAAAAAAACAAACAAAAAATTAGAATATATCTGGTACTGAAGGTAATAATCCATGTATTATGTATGGAAGAAGGGATTATTTGCTTTTCTAATGTCTACTCCAGGGAACTGGACATATCATCAACATATCAATTTTTATGATATGCCTATACACAAAGCCATCCATGCTGGTGCATCTGTCTGTAATGCAATGTAATGCCATCAAAATAATCTCAGAATTTTTGATTCCACAACTAGAATGTTATAGGTTTGAAGAGTGAATGCTCATGTTTTGTGGGGTTGAGGGATCATTATTCCTTGCTTCATGTCTCGAGGTGGAATTTTAGAGGCATTAGAGAGAATCTCAGCTTTTGATGTCAGGGTTTTCAGTATGCAAATATGGGTAAATTCTTAAAGAAAATACCCTTGGGATGGTTTTCCCTAAACATTGTGTGAGAGACGGGACCTCTTGATCATATGCTCTTTCTCATATCTAGCTCTTTTCCTGTCAAGAATTAGAGAGAATAAACAAGGAAATGGGATAGAGTGTCTGGCATTTATGATTTCAAGAAGACATCACTCTTGTACATGAGCATCCGTGAAGTTTTAATCTAATCACAACAGGAAATCCTGCAGCATCATGTTTTCCACAAGGAGTGAGTATCACAACAAGATATCCAGATATTGCTGTTTCAAAGAAGCCCAAGTAAATCTGGATAGAGAAGGCAAAAGGTTGTTGGCCTCTTCATGAGCTGAGTTGGGATTCTGGGCAAATTTGATAAGGGCATTGAGAAGTTGAGCTTCAGTCCTGTAGAGGCAATGTGGAGGGAAAATCTCAGGATATGAGAGTCGATCAGGACAGAGGGGGAAACAACCACTAAGAGCTCCTTCCAACCTTGAAAAAAGGAACAGAGACTCAATGTCTTCCATGCAAGAACTCCACCTGATGGGATTATAAATGGGAATCATCTGAATAACCTACATTGCCACACCATAAAACTCATGGACTGCCGTAGAGACACACACATGTGCAGAATTCATAACTTGAAAATAGTCCTCTTTGGATTCTAAAAACCCAAAGTGCTTGATATGGGATGCTAATGATACTCTGGCATCATCGAATACAGCTGGAACTTCAGAGAAGCCCTGGCCCAAGATGGACAAATGGAACGGAATGCCCTCTCGATCCAGCTCCACCAAAACTCGGAAAAACACCTCTGGTCCTTTATCGTGCTCCCTGCATATTCCAAAACTTATAATCAGCTTAAGATGGATGAGTGAAAAGTAGATCACTTTGAACACAAACCATCGATGTGGCCAAACAATATGTAAAGGTCCATCGATGTGACTGACTTGAAGACGAGGCTCCAAAGCAATAGGAAAGTACAGAACCTGACATTTAGGTCGAATTTTTTCAGCCAAACCCTTTGGTCTGTAGTCGGGTGAAAGACTGAAGAATGAATCTGTAGAATCCAGGAAAGAGTTCATGTTGAAAAGGGAATTGAACACCACAACATCTGCAACCAGACTAGAGACAAAATGCATCATGAAAACCTGCAACAAACTAAATTTGAAGTGCAGATGGTCCAGAAATCCTACCATGAGAGAATCTGGTTGTATCCATATTGAAAGTCCCTTTCTTTCTGCTGCCTCTTTGGGTAGATCAACTGATTTTCATGGAAGTAGAGAACCTTCTTTAGGGTCCCAAGGTCTGGTCGAAGAGCAACTAACTCGGCAAGGTTAAGGACACTGCTAGTGAACAACGTCCTGCAAAATGACACACAGTACCCTATTTTACGAAGTACTTCATACGCTGCTACATTTTGTTGACCATGCCCAGGAATGTTTGACTACCTGAAATTCTTGTTTTCTGGAATCTCCTGAGACAAGTGAAGAGCACTGATGCGAGCCCGCCAGTGCCATTTCTTTGCTGTCATTGTCACCAATTTCAAGTCATTTGCAAATGACTCACACAACAAATCCATTAACTGCCTGTGTGAGCCACCATAAAAAGGTTCCACACACAGGATCATCCTTGAATTGATGCTTAGAATATTTTTTAAACCTGAGGATGAAACCACATGATTAGTGTATCTTGAAAATCTCCATTTATTCACAAAAACAAACCAAACCAATAAAGAAAATAAACTGAACCAATATATGTAAATATAATTTCAAGAATTAATGCAAAACAAGGCCAGGAAGGAATCATTCCTTTTATCACCAGAAGGAATTACTTTATATTGTAAAAAATGAAAATCATCTCAATAAAAAACAAATTACAAAACATTACTATGATTGAATTGCTGAGGTCCACCTCATGCAACATTTATGAGCAATATTGGTGCATAATCTGCACCACAGACATGCCCAGAATCTTCTTTCACTAAAACTTGTCAGACATCAAATTCCAACAGATTCACAGAAAAATTTTTCAAAGGCATCAATGCCATGAGCAGGAAAACAAACATTGTTACATATTCAATGCTGCATAGGCCTCAGCATCTCATTTAAAAAAACAAAAAAAACACTTTGCTTTGATGATGCCAGTTCAAGGAGACTTGGGCTTCTTGATGCCTCCATACAAAGTACATAAAGATCTGAACAAAAACCAATTAAATTGGTCCCAACCCAGCCAGTATAACCTCCAGTTTTTGTTTTTGGATTTCTTTCAAAGCATGAAACAACAAAAAAATGGAATAAATGACAGAACAGATGTGTAGAAATGGTGGTATTTTCGAACAAAACCAGTTAACATTACCAATGTGGCCCCAATCAGAATCACACCAAGCACATTGGTTAAAACCCACTGAACCCAACAATTCCAATTCCTTCATGCCTAAGTGATAGGCCTAGCCACAATACCATTATGGTACAGCAGCCAAATCTTAGCAGGATGGCACTCTCTCAACGGTAGAATCTCAAGTATACGTAGAACACGCCATATGCAGCCACGAGGCCAAAGAACATCAGAGCGACCTTCTTCGTGAGATCACGATACACCGTGGGAGCATTGGCTTTTGCGACTGCCTTCTGCTTCTCATCTTTCACTTCTCTCTTGTTCCTCTTGTACACTTCCTTCCCAATCTCCTTCCGATAGTCTTCCATCGGTGTGGAACCTGAATCTTTTCGTGCTCTACCCATTTCTCTGTGTGCATATACACCTGTGTGACATTAAAAGGAAGGGGATAAACTAGCCTGCATGAAAGATTGTTACAGTTAAATAAGTAACTATGACAAAAAATGATGCTTTGCATCCATTTCCATCAGGAATGAAGGGTTCCTCTTGGTTCTAGTTCAAAATTAATTTTGCTCTAAAATGTAGAAAAATACTTTGGACTTAGGATTCCCATCAGAATAGGTCTCATAAAAACATCTCAACCTATTTGACTAGACGTAGTGGACTAGGAGTACTTTCTGTAATCTTATACATAGTGATTGCAAATGACTTCATATCAACTTAAGCCAATAATTCTATGAGATCAAATTATTTCTCCATTTTTCCTCCCTCTTCCATAATAAAAAAACTTCCTATTAAAATAGCAATAAAGGACCATACACAAAAACATAAATACATGTCTTCATCAGGTAGATTTAAAAAATGCTTTTGAAGACAGAAATTAGCCAGACAACCAGTTCATTTAGCCATTCTTGCCTACCCTTTTCAGCTCAATTACTACAAGTGTAGCAAAGAATGGAAATCTACAGGAGTGAGGAATTTAAATCAAGAATGACTTAACATTTGAGATTTCTTCTTTAAACTGGATGTTGTCCTGAACTATGAGAAGAGTGGAAGTAATTTCTCATAATTTGAAATACTGCTTCAACTGAGCCTGCCCACTTATGATAAACAGCTATGTGGCAAAACGTAAAAAAAAAAACAAGAAATCACATATGCAAGGTAGTAGTGATTAAAAGTTTTCTTTAACCTTTTGAGGTCAGAATATTTTGAATATGTCAGCTCTGTCACTGAATTTTTTCCATACCTTAGCACTACACCAACACAAGATGACTCGGGCATGAACCCCAAAAGGTTAAAGGGTCTCTGTCACACCTGAGTTTCAGGAGAAAGGAATGCCATATAAAGAGCCAATACAAACCTGCTGGCCCATTTTCATTTAAAAGTTCAGCTAAATGAATACTGGGCATAGGTCAAGGACATTATTAACCAATACAAAAATAGCATGCATTCAGTGCACCTCACACTAAATAATCTAAATCTTCAGTTTGAAAGAAAAGTCTGAACCTATATAACAAGGCTGCATGCAACCAGCAACTCCACCTCCTACTTATTGTAAGATGACATAAAGGATATTCCTTTATTTTGTGCACATTGTCAAATCCTGGGAACACTGCACATGAATCTCAACTTTGTTATGAGAACACCAACTTCCAATGAGGACTTAATATCTACTCCCATGTTCAATGTGGAATGTGCTGCCCAATGTAACAATGAGCAGGATGAATGCCCAGTATATATGGAGATGGTCCATTCATTTGATTAATCTGTCAAAAAGATCAATCAAATGAAGTGAAACAGTGTCCTTCCTCAGGTTTATATAGTGTGCCATCATGTCTTTTAAACCAAATGCTCAAAATCCATAACTACATCTCTGACTAACATTTCCAATCAATTGTTGCTCACAATGAAGTTCCCTGCATCTATCAAGGAGGTGAAAATCACCCCATTCTGAAAGTGGCAGTATCCCAGGAGCCAAAAGACTTTCATCCTGTTGGCAATACTTTACATCCTGAAAGTCAATAAATACACCTTGCTTGATTAACTGAAGAAATATGGAGCTCTACCTTCTGCTACTCCCTGGTTAGGGTAGAAGCCAAAGAGATTGACACTTAATGCTGTCACTCATCTTCACTAGATTACAAAATTCAACAACAGGGAGTCTTGAGCAATTTGCTGTCGTTTAGCTTATTACAGCTCCGCTTTCAACTGCATAGACCTATCTGCCATCTCCTTCCTTGCAAGCAGAGGTTCTAAGAGGCATCACCAGCTACTTCAGAAGAAATTACGACACGTGCAATGGGGGAGTCACACATCCTCCCTTGCAAAACAGGGTGTAACAAGGTAGCACCTTCCTTCCCTCTTCTTGTATGCCCTCTACAGCAGTGGTTCTCTACCTGGGAGGTGTCACCCCCCGAATGCATGAAGGTTCAATGGGAGTAAAAGGAAGGTTGAGAACCACTGCTCTACAGGAATTGTCTCTGCCTGTCACAACCAACTTATCATCGCAATCAAATCCACTGAAAACACAGTGATTGCAGCATTGATTATATCAGAATCAGATTTCACCTTCTGTGCAGCTCAAATTCAACATCTCCATGACTGGTTTGCCTCAGAGATACCACACCTTAACCCAGAGTAACGTCAAGAGCTCACCACATTCAATAAAGGTCTCTAAAACTCAGCACTCCTGAAGTTAAAAATCTTCAAATAAGTAGTAGGTATAAAAAGCCAAGATATCATGGCTGTCATGAAGGTCAAATACTTAGGAATATCAATTGATGATGAACTCAAATTTGATGAACATGTGTGCTAGACCTGCCAAAGCTGTACCATTTTGCCATCAATCTCCACATGGATAATAACAAATTTGTGAGCTCATTGGGTATGCACAAGATGAAGGAATACCATATTTATCATGAGGTGTATTTTGCCAGTGCTTCCTTTTGAAATGGCTATATACACAAACTTCACCTAAAAGGAATCCTGCACACTCATGAGGATTCTAAAAAGGTTTGCCCAAATCTTCAGGCAGAACATCTCCACCTATCTGGCAGAACTCATCAGAAAAGAGAATGTGGATGGAGAATGAATCTCCTCTCTACAATGACCCATCCTCTTTTCCCCATTATGAAGAGCTTGTACAGGACAACCAATGTGCAAGGTGACTTGAAGCATGACGAATCTAACTGATACTTGAATAGACAAAACGAGGAGCATGCTACTCAAGAATGATGATGCAAGAACAGGTGTTACTTCCTTAAAAGTTTTGATGAGTCATAACCAAGTGAATAAAATTATGTCACTCATTGAGTTCTTTGAGTGAAGTCTAAATAGAAAAACTTGGGCCTAAGAAACCTATCTTTCCCATTTTAGGCATGGCATCTATTGTAGTGTCAGATGAAATTGCTTCTCCAGTGTAATTTTGAGTGATTAAAGTCAACATTGGGGATTGAAAATCTGTGGTACCTGACACAACTCTCGGCTGCTGTAGCAAACAGGATGCCCTTTAAATGGCTGTAGTGATGTTATAATGAAGCATATGAACTACACCTGAAAAAGGCTGGCAGGATACTGCCCATGCTTTGTGATGACACAGCTATGCTTTCAATCACATATAATGGCAGCACTCTGTGGCTAGTCCATGAACTTTTCCACATTATATGCCAACTTATAACACTGCGGAAGCATTGCAGAAGAACTCTCATTTGCGAAGTACTGCAACACCTCAAACTGCCAATCTGAGCCTATGGTAGCTAATATACACGAATGTGTAAATCCTAACTCCCTGTTACAACTTCTAGTCATGGTGTGCTTGGCAAATATAAATGGCCAGATATATTCAACTTACTGCAACCAAGAAACAGGTGCAGTTCTTGAGAGTACTACCTACTGTGTACATTGAACAAGGGGAAGCAAAATTAATCTGTTGAATATATTGCATTTGTAGATACAATCATGCAGTTTCTCTTCAAGAAATGCAGTAAGAAAACTCAGCCAAATGAATAAGATCCTGCTCCTGGTGTGCTAGCTGATGCAGTAAGCTATTTGACAAAGAAACAATTTCAATCCTCTCCTCTCAGTCACCCTGGACTAACGAACAACTGCATCAAGTTAGCAGACCATAAGTCCAAAATCTCTACCTCTCTGAACCAACCACTCTTCCTCACCTCCAAGTCCAGGCAAGCCTAAGCATATGAACAAGGAAAGTGACCATGAATAACTTGACTTTAAAAAGTCATCGATCTTCAGAAAAGCAAAAAAAAAATTCAAGATCACAGTAAAAAAAACTCGAGGAAATAGGCTAGGCTCAGGCCTATGACCTCTCGATGTACTTCATCTAAATGATCATGTGGCATAGGAACCTCTGGTAAAACGGTATTTCATAAGCCTATGTCGGAAACTAATAGGATGATACTCTTGGGGAGAGATTCGGGCCACGGAAACACGAAGTTTCTACGGTGAATACTCTCGGAACGCCGGTGTACCAAACTAATACGGAGCAGAGCCTGCTGAGTGCGTGGCGAGGCACACCTGCTACTGCGCATGCGTCTCGTGCACACCCGTGGAATAACGTGGGCAGCCTCGTCGGAATCTGTTGACTATTTCTATAACATAGCTGGCTCCAGGTAGCTCCGCAGGGCGATGATATTTTCCAGCATTCCTGACTTCTTTCTCTATATATTTTTTCCTCCATTCCAATCTGTCTGACACAGACGGAAAGAGATCTCGTTTGCGAGGACTTTGAACTGCATGCGATCGTCTCGCCTCCCTCCATCCTATCTCGACTCACATGGAGGCACGGATGACCTCTCGGACCAACTGGAACACGATCAAAGCGACCGCCATCAATGAATCGAAGAACTGAGACTGGTCGACCTGAAAAAAAAAATCAGATCAGAAGGGGAGGGAAGGAAATAGAGGAGCTGTACCACTCACCATTCACTCAGACGAAGGGTTCTAGCAAAGAAGGCACAGTGAAAGGAATATAATAATTTAAAGAGAAGTCGCGAAGAATGTGACAGAATTCTCCAGAGGAATAATGATGTCAAATATTCGACCCATACCCAGTGATACAAGAAAATAGGCTGGAGTAAAGATAGTGAGAAAGAAAAGCCTCAGTAAACTAATTATAATCGTTTCCGCACTCCAATGAAGACACGGGTGAATCTCAGGCAGTGATCTTTTGGTTAGCTAAGAGGAATTTATTTTTATTTCTATCAGTTTAGAAAGCCATAATTTTCATTTTCGTTTTATAGTTGTCAGAGCAAAAAAATTATCTCCATTTTATTTTAGTCAAAGCTTCATAATTTTAGTCATTTTCGTCCACATACTTATTTTTTTATAAGTTTTTCCTCGAACTAAACTTTCGACCAACTTATGTTTTAAAAGAATTTGTTCCAACAGCCTAAAACTTACATTTCTCGTATCTACATGAATGTATCTTTTTTTTTTCAACACCCAGCTTGAGTCAGTGAGACCCAAACGGGCCATTTTGGTGAGTGCCACAAGAACCAACCCAGCAATTTGAAATACATAACGTTGAATCAACATTGAATGAACGTTTGGAACTTTGTGACGACGTTGGTCCAACGTAGCCTTGTGTGCTGGGAAGTCATTCCGGTATTAGTTGTACACAAAGGGGAGTAGTGTTTTTGGAAAGTCCATCATCTCAAGCCTAAAAAAAAAAAACACCTCTTTTCCTTCAGTGAAGTGAACCTTTCGTCACTGAATATCCCCGAGGGTTGGCCGCCAAGCCAAGCTATGCATAACACTGGGTTTTTCCGTCCTATTATCGAGCAAGCACTAATAGGAACAACTCGCAAAGTATTTTCTTTATTCTTTCCTGTTGTTTCACTCGACCCATCTTGCTCCTGTCTCATACAGGTGCTTAGTCACGTCGCAATTTCTTCGCTGGTGTTATGAGCGGATTCATATCCTCCTGCGTAACCCTCCCTTCCCCTCCCCCCCCCAATCCCTCCCTTTTACGCGACAGCTTCGCTTCCACCGGTTTTCTATCATGATCGCAACCGCACCTGCTACATCTCATGCAAGTGGCACACTTTGCCACCTTGCATCGGCATGTAAGTTTGGCGCTGGACTGAGCTTCTGCGCTCATCGTTGTTGGTTGTTCGGTCATAAAAAGGAAACGAGCTGGAGCGCTGGAAGAGAGAGAGGGGGGAGGGGGACGGCGGAAACTCAGGAAAAACACAGGTACAAGCAAGGAAGAGCAGTGTCATTCAGAAGAATTCAACTACTACATTTCCCCAGTTTACAACAGCGATGCAGCCCCCGACAGAGGTCCGGTCACTTCAGTTCTTTCGCGGTTTTTCCGTGGTGGACCTCACCCTTCTCTCCTTCATATCTGCGTCTACAAAAGAAGATGGCCAAGACTGAGGGTACCGGGGCCCCACTTCTCCAGCTTTCTCCACATGTACATGGAATAGGGGTTGTCGTAATGGGTTGGTCTCTACCTCTCCCACCGTAACTGGTCTCATCGACTCAGAAACTGGATGTTTAATTCAAGATGATGCAGTTCACACATAAAGCAATGAACGGAACAACAAACGGATTTCTCTGCTCAAAATGTTCCTAACGGCACCATTCTTACAAGATGTGAGAGGGTTCTTGGAATGAGGAGTACGGCCTCCTCGGGAAACAACATTTCGTCGATAGGCAACATCTAAGAATGCACGTTTCCAGCAAGGCATGGGAGGGGCCGGGTGGGAGAGAGGGGGAAGGGGAAAATATGGGTATAGGGTCCTAAAATAGGACAAAATAGAAGAAAAGCTTTGTCTGTCTGGTGGCTAATTTTGACTGGATCGTCATGAGGCAATCAGATTATGTAGAGGGCTCCATAATCGAATGATCTGGACATCTCGTTTCTTTCGTGATGCATTTACCTTCGCGACTAAGTAGTACTTGCTTATATTATCTTTAAGTTGGTCAAAATAAGGTTTATTTTCCCCAAGTGACCAAAAAATATGTAGTGCCGAGTGAGAAGCAGGAAAATATTCAACAACAGCATATTAGGGCAGGCTGACCCAAACAGCTTTTTTTTTCACTAGAAAGGGTAGTTTGATGCTCGGCAAAACCGCTGTTGAAGAGACAGTTTTTAAGATCTGACCATATTTCGACTGAAGAAGCGCAGTCGAAGAACATATAAGAACATATAGAACATAGAAGAACTTAGGGTGTGGATTTCCAGACGAAAGGGGCAGGTCGGAGAGTCAATGAGATGGCATAATAAAAGGAAGATATCATCATACTGATCGCAACATATCTGAATCTCGAGCTCAGCGAAGAGAATGTGGTCGACAAAACGGCAGAAACCTTTTCTTACTTGCTATCGTCTCAGAAACCGATTATCATGGCAGGCGATTTCAACTGCCGAGCCGATCGCCCAGGAAATTGAAAGTTCGAAAGCTCTGGAATTCATAACAAGATCCGTTGGACTGGAGATGGTCGACGACTCCCAGTCCCCGACATACATATGCCACAGCGGGTCAAGTGTGATCGACCTAATGTTCTCGGATCTGCAAGCAGAAATGATCGAAATATCCGTACGACAAAACCCTCTGCGCAAGCACTTGCCCGTCAAGGTCAAATGGTCCTTATCGAATCCAAAAATCAACTGTAAGTAACAATACCAGGGACCCAAAAACGTACATCTCGCGGGAAATAGACATAACCACCCTGCCTACTCACCGCAGTCACTCACCCTGTTTACTCACCTATCCTCTCAGCACCTGGAAATGGGCGACACAGAACTGGGCCACGAAACTCTCCGAAGTGCCATTCTGGAATCGGTTAAAAGGAAAGAGAAACGATACAGCAAATAGAAACCCCGGTATGACAGGGAGTGTCGTCTCAAACAACGGGAAGCTCTTTGGTTGTTACATCTTTTAAAGAACGGACGATCCGAGCACAGGGATCTATATTGCAAAACCAGAAGAGAATACAAAAGCCTCGTAAAAACAAAACCAGAGGCCCACAATATAAAGATAGAAGCAGCTATGCTACAAAAGGCGGAAAAACTTTCTTGGAAGGCTTTCTCAAGAAAACAAGCTCTTGGTACAGCCACGATTCCCCTCGGCAACCTGGAAAAGTTCTTCCAAGGATTACTGAACCCGTCCAAGAGGGACCCAATTTTCGAGATACGTGAACTGATTCACCTCGAGGACACCCACCTACAATATAACAAATCCTTCACACTTGAAGAAGTCACTGCGGCCCTATCCCCGTCAAATCATGAAGCAACTGGACCTGACTCCCTAACGTACGAGGTACGGAAACAGTTCCTTCCTTAATTGGCAGAGCACGCAGCTGCTTCATACTTGTTTCAGGACAGGCCCCATACCCACAGACTGGAAAACAAGTACAATCAAAATCCTGTACGAGAAGAAAGGCGAGATCAGTGATCCAAACTATTATAGGGGAATCGCCCTTATCTGCAACCCAGCAAAAGTTTACTCGAAACTCATTGCCCAACGTCTGCTATCGATAGTAGTCCCAGCTGCCAGAGGAGCGATTCGGGTTCCGAAAAATAAGATCCACAATTCACTGCATGGAACGTCTTCGCGAGACGGTCATGGAAAGCCTATTGAAACCAAGAACCCCGATGTATGCTCTCTTCATCGACTTCAGCAAAGCTTTCGACGTAGTCAATAGGTTACGTACGCTTAATGCGTAAATTAATTCGAGACTTCGGCACGAGGGGACACCTCCGTTCGATACATTCCCTCCTCAAAACAAACTCGATCCGGATCGATGACCATCTTCGTCTAACACCTCCTATCTCACAGACGTTCCCCAAGGGGACACGCTAAGGCCTCCACTATTCATCACATAGTCGCATGCGATCTCATGAAGCAGCTCGAATCGGATGCCAATCATCCCATGAACCTCCTCGTGTACGCCGACGACGCGGTCATTTACTCCCTACATCATGCTGCCATCCAAGCCTCACTCGACTTGCTAAAGAAATGGTCTTTAGCAGACAAAATCCAAGTGGACACCTCAAAGACTCAAAAAATGAAATTTCCGAAGAGGCGACCACCTGGCGTCCACGGACGAATTCCAATACAACGGAACGCAATTACAGATTCTCCCGGCCTACGAATACCTTGGTGTTACCTTTCAATCGAAAGGCGGTTTTTCGAGACATTTCGTCAAGAAAGTACAAACCTGTGCAACGGCAACGTTTTCCATCGAGAATCTTATAAATTTGTCCCTTAAAACAGCCTCAGCCCTCTTCAACAAAAAAATCAAGCCTATCGCAACGTATACCCTGAATTCTATCTGGTCCCACCTCACCATGCTGAATCTACGCTCAACCGACCGCATAAAGCAGAGATTAGCAACCATTTTTGACTGCGGGCCGCAAGTAAACCTTTTAGGTTCCCAGCGGACCGCATGTATTTTTTATTTTTATTGCTACTGAATTACAGGCTTTATGCCTGCTGAGTATCCAAATAATCCTAAGCGTGGCTTAGTAAACCAAGAACTAAAATAGTGGATGCTAGTGGTATGCAAATAACTCATTTATAATTTTTCCTCACCTTTCACTGAGCAAGCCGCTTGCTCAGAGCAGTGATACACTGACCAGGAAGTAAGTATGGGGATATTTTTAGCTGTGGCGGATATATAGCTTTCATGTTTGATTTTTGCTTCCGTTTCTCCAGCAATGGGCAATAGAATCCTTGAGCGCACGTGCGCCCGACTCCGGATGGCAGATGGCATGAAAAAAAAAAGTTTAGTTGCCAAAGCTCCGCGGGCCGCACACCAGGACCTCGCGGGCCGTGGGTTGTTCATCACTGGTATAAAGAAAACGTTCCTCAAGTTCAAACGTTCTCGGACTGCCGGAGAACACTCTAACGGGATCGTTCACATCCCGACTCAAGAATTGTCGTTCGTGGTAGACAGCCGGCAAACATTTCTTCTCCCCGAAACTACATCCTTGGTCGCTCACCTCGAAGACATTGCACGCGAAGTCGATCCCGACGTGCTCAACTACTTTGCCATGACGAACCGGACCTGGACCGGACCGGACCGCCATGCCGTAACACGGTTCTCATGGCACGGGTTTCATCACCTCATCCGTACCAACAAGAACCATGATGCCCCCGATATAACTTGCAAATGTTCACTCTGCGGCCGTGAAGTCCCCTCTATCACCTCATGGACTGTCCCGAGAACTCTAAATCCATTACTACTTGGGCGAGTGGCGAGAAAATGACAGAATGATCGTCCGTGTGCGCATATGTGTGCGTGCATGCGTAAATATTTTTCCTTAGCATTTGATGCCTCAAATGAGATTCAACAAAGGACCTACTACTATAAGTAAAGGAAGCGGAAGGTGGGCAGCATCCTATAGATTAACCTAAATTGAAAGAATCTCAGTTGAGGCAGTTTTGTTAACGTATAAACTCGATGAAACTGGTCCCGCCAGAAGGCATCATCTCTCAGAGGCATCATCTCACCTAAAATTGGCGACCGCCTACAAATAAAAAATTGGCGTCCAATCAGTCTCCTCAACACTGATTACAAGATACTTGCAAAAGACATGACTTTAAGGTTACGAAAGGTTATTTCTTCCATTGTCCATAAGGATCAAACTTACTGTGTTCCTGGTAGAACCATGACAATCTCTGACAATCTCCAATCTACATGACAATCTCCACTTGATTCGTGACACCCTCTCACGTGCAAATACCAACAACATTCCATTGGGTATCATCTCCTTAGACCAAGAAAAAGCTTTTGACCGTGTGAACCATGATTACCTCTTTTACACCTTGGAAAGATTTGGCTTCCCTTGTTTAGCGCTAAAAGCCATTAGACTTTTATACAACAACATTCAGTGTCTTTTGAGACTAGGAAAGCTTTCATCTTCCCCCTTTCCCTTTAAACGTGGCGTTCGCCAGGGAGATCCGTTGTCTGGATTCCTCTATTCCATTTCCCTTGAACCCTTCTTATGCTTGCTGAGAAATCGTCTAAATAGTTGCTCCCTTCATCCCCCCCTTTTTTTTTATCAGAGCCCTAAATTACCTCAGCCTATGCTGATGACATTACAATTTTCATCTGAACCGACTCCAGTTTTCCGGTTTTATCTGAATGTTGCAACATTTTTGCTCAAGCCTCCAACTCCTGTCTTAACAACAACAAAAGTCCCGGCCTTTTTTGTGGTGCTTGGCTTTCAAGAACAGACTCGCCTAATGATTTTACTTGGCGCAATGATGGTTCTAAGTTTTTAGGAGTTTATCTTGGTAATAATTCCTTTGAATCTGGAAATTGGCCTGAGGCTGAAAAGATTGACAATTCCATCCGCAAATGGTCCCGTCGTTTTAGTTTTAGTTCTATGTCCTTCCGTGGTAGAATTTTAGTTGTTAACCAGATACTTGCTAGTCGTCTTCTTCATACCTTAGCATGTCTTGACCCACCTCCTGGTTTCATCTGAAACCTCGAGACAAAATTCAGGAATCTTATTTGGCAAAAAAAAGCATTGGTTACACCCAGTTTACCTAGGGAGATAGATTTTGAATGGCGGACAAGGCATGTGTTCTCTGGAAGCCAGAAGACTAGCCTTCAGGCTAAGTCACATCAGAAGGTTTTTAACAGATGACACTAGTTCCCCTCCGAATAACTTCTTTTTTTTTTTCTTTTGTTTAACTTGTGATATCTCCCCTCCTCACCTGGGAGCCTACCTTTTGTCTAGACCCCCCTCTGTACCTGCCAACTCTTCGCCTAATTATTACCAAGGGCTCTCTCACCTCTGGTTTACCTTGAAAGGGAATCTTAAACCTAAAAAGTTTTCCCCCTCTGAATGTTCCTACATTTTCTTACGCGAAACCCTTCCCTTTCATAATATCCAGTTTTCACCATCAAAAGCCTGGTCTAGAGCAGCACAAACAACCTTGAGTGACATAGAATCCAATGGCTGGAAAGACATATATTAACTTCAACTTCCAAATTCCCTTTCCCCTCAATCTCACAGGCAATTGTGCATCGACCTGGATAAACTTAAAAATATATTCCCTCTTGAATTTAAAATAACGTCTCCACGGACAAAAAAACTCTTCCATCAAATACTGTCTCCCACTTAGAAATCTCTTGTCCGAATGCGTTGAAACCTCGTTTTCTTCCTTCTTTATCAAGTCAATCTACATATGAAATTGCCCACACTACATATGTGTTCATTGAAAATATAAGGTAACTCATCCTCTCCACCAACTAGAAAATATTATAATGCACTTAAAAGACACACCAATAATATGGAAAGCTCCCAATAGATTTCCATCATCAAAAAAAAATGGTGATATCTCATGGCGCCTAAATCATAGCAGCTTATCAACGCCAGTTCTTTTACATGAGATGAAGCTGACAAATACACCTACATGCCCCTATTGTGGAGAGCTAGGAACGTTGGCCCACATGTTCAGTTCATGTAAAAATTTATTATAATTGAGGAATTTTTTAAATATCCTATCACACAAAGTTGATTCACCATTATTTCTTGACGACAAATTCTTCTTAACATACATTCATGACACAAGATCCAGTCTTCCACGAGAGTTCAAATGTTTTACAGATTTTGTAATAACATTGGCCAAGAGTGTGATATATAAAACATATATGGCCAAAATTAACTCAAAAGACAACACTAATAATACTTCTCTGTTAAGTTCCTTCCAGTCAAAACTGAAAAATGCCATCAATGGAGATTACGCCAAATAGAAACAACGTGGAGACCTAGAAGGATTCAACACAGTACGGGGACCCATTGGATTTGCTGATGAAGATGGGAGACTACACATCCACGGACTTTAGTCTTACCTCCTCATCATAGGGAACAATAAAAGAGTGGATGAGTGGATGTAGCACATCAAGAAAAAAGAAGCAAAATTAACACAAACAAATATTATCCTTGAATTTGTTTCTTACTGAATGCCTGTTAACTCAACCCATAGGACTTCTAATGTGTTAAAAGCAAAAATAATCATGCCAAAGCAAACCTTTTACAAACCATGACTTTCGTTTTGTGAAATGACATGAATTATGTTATTAAAGTTCTTATGAAACCTCAAAAACGGAAACAGAAAATCGACGTTTAGCGTTTGTTCGGCAAGAAACGGAAGAAGCGACTGAGACTAAGGAAACGTTGGCCAAAATTCGAATAGGACCACATTCGGCGCTCAACGCCCACAACATGTTCACATTCAACTAAGTCAACGGAAAATAGATCTTTCGCGTTTCTTCCGCAAGATGCGGAAGAATCGACTGAGAATGAGGAAACGTTCGCCAAAATTCGAATTTAGTGAAACTTCGCAAACTCGGCCATCATATGAATCAGATTCAGCAACGGCAACAGAAAATCAACCTTTCGTGTTTCTTCTGTAAGATGCAAAAATAATGACAGAGACCAAGGCAAAGTTCGCAAAAATTCGAATGCCACCAAATTCGGCACTCAAGGCCCTCACATATTCAGATTCAGCAACGACAACAAGAAATCGAACATTAACAACGCAATGGCAAAAGACAGAAAAAGAAACTGAGACTAAGGAAACGTTCCCCAAAATTCGAATATCACCAGATTCGGAACTCAACGACCAAAACATGTTCAGATTCAACTATTTCGACAGAAATCCGATCGTTCGCGCTTCTTCAGTAAAATGCGGATAAAAAGACTGAGACTAAGGAAACGTTCGCCAAAATTCGGATTATTGAAACTACGGAAACTCGGCCATCATATGAATCAGATGCAAGAACGACAACAGAAAATCGACATTTCGCGTTTGTTCCACATGATGCAGAGGAATCGACTGAGACTAACGAAACGTTCGCCAAAATACGATTGCCACCAGATTCGGTACTCACCACCCTAAATGTGTTCAAATTACACTAAATCAACAGAAAATCGACATTTCATAACTGAATCGCAAGATGCGAAAAAAAGGACTGAGACTAGGGAAACGATCGCCAAAAAGAGGATGACTTCAGATTCCGACAACTCAGCCAGACTATGAATCAGATTCAACAACGGCAACGGAAAATCGACATTTTGCGTTTCTTTCCTAAGATGCGGAAAAAAGACTGAGACTAAGGAAACGTTCGCCAAAATTCGGATTTAATGAAACTACGGAAACTCGGTAATCACAAGAATCTGATTCAACAACGGCAACAGAATATCGACATTTCGCGTTTCTTCCATAAGATGCGGAAAAAAGAACTACGACTAAGGAAATGTTCGCCAAACAACGTTGTCGGTGATTCCGACAGTTTGGAAGGCAGTGTTCTCTTTCAGCTCCCGTTTTCGTACGTTTTTTAGATTATTTCCGTAGTTTTTTCCCGTTGTGTTTGGTATTTTCAGTTTCTCCATTTGTTGCTAATTCTATTAGTATAATTTTCGTTTTTAGATATTGCTTTTTAAGCGTACATTTTAATTAGTTTCTAGTCGTTCCATCTGATTTTTGGACCCACTGGAATTGCTGATGAAGATGGTACACTACACATCCTCGGACTTTAGGCTTGCCTCCTCATCATTGAGAACAACAACTGAGTGGATAAGTGCACATCAAGAATAAAGGAAACAAAATTAACACAAACAAATGTGATCCTCAATCTGTTACTTACTGAAGCCCTGTTAAATGAGACTTCTGGCGTGTCAAATGCAAACATTATCGTGTCATTGGAAACATTTTACAAACCATGACTTCCATTTTGTGAAATGACATGAATTATGTTATTAAAGTTCTTATGAAACATCAACATCGGCAACAGAAAATCGTCGATTCGCGTTTGTTCCACATGATGCAGAAGAATGGACTGAGACTAAGGAAACGTTCGCCAAAATTCGGATTTAGCTAAATTTCGGAAACTCGGCCATCATATTCAACAACGGCAACAGAAAATCGACATTTCATAACTGAATCGCAAGATGCAGAAGAAACGACTGAGACTAAGGAAACGTTCGCCAAAATTCGAATGCCACCAGATCCGACAATGCCCGATGTAAATATGTACAAATTCAACTAAATCAACAGAAAATCGACATATCACGTTTCTTCCGTAAGATGCGGAAAATAGGACTGAGACTAAGAAAACGTTCGCCAAAATTCGGATTTAGCGAAACTTCGGAAACTCGGCCATCATATGAATCAGATTCAACAACGGCAACAGAAAATCGACATTTCATAACTGAATCGCAAGATGCGGAAAAAAGGACTGAGACTAAGGAAACGTTCGCCAAAATTCGGATTTAG
>CAJPEV010003806.1:0-27589 GCA_905338385.1 Darwinula stevensoni
AAGATAACGTCATCAAAGTCGAGATCATAACTGGTGCGCGGAGTGGAAACTTGCATTTACTGCCACGAGTGTCACTCAACACAGCGACAGATCCAAATATTCCCTTCAACATGTGCCGCAGGCAATTCCCGATTCGTTTGGCTTACGGTATGACCATCAACAAAGCTCAGGGACAAACGTTTGACAAGGCTGGTCTCTTGCTGCCGGAGCCCGTTTTCTCTCACGGTCAGTGATATGTTGCGTGCTCTCGAGTCCGGTCTTCCGATTGCCTAAAAATCCAAGTGGTCGATGGGCAAAGACAAGGCTCGACCGATCATGGCGTTTTAACCGACAATGTCGTGTACAAGGAAGTGTAGATTTCAACTTCCAATTTTCTTCATAAATCAGTTCTGCTATTAAATTTGTGTCATTGATATCAATTTTTAAATTTAAATTTGCCGCAATTCGACTAATCTCGCAAATATTTCAGATTTTTTCTCATGATTTCCAAAATGAACAACTTTTCTCATTTGTCACTTTTCGAATTTTACATAGGATGAATCATGAATAGAAAAGTCATTCATTCGTGATTTACCATCGTGACATCACCTCACAAATAAAAATTACCTAGGCGGCAACACTTTTGAACTACTCAAGGTTTACTTGAAAAGTTTGATATGAATCGAACTGCTTCATATCTTTGTAAGCATGTTTAAATTTTCCTCCGTTGGACGGCCAGCGTAGCGGCCGCAGGCCGCTAGTCTCATACTTTAATTCGCAGAGCCCGGGAGTTGCGCGCTGGGGTGACAACCACCACCACCACGAGGCCCACAATACTGTCACTTCAGGCCAAAGGCTAGGCCTTTTTAGGCCACCTCTCAAAGCGCCAGGTCCTTAAGGCTATGCTATTCTAGGCCATAAACTTGGCCATCCAACGCTTTTAGCGCCAGGTCTATCGAGCTAAATACATCAGTCTGAGCCATAGGCTTCATACTTAGCTGTGCCAATCAAAGGGTGGTAATGACTGAATGCATGTCACGTTTTATTTTTTTCCGTTAGGTCAGGCGTGGCGGTTCGAGACATCGCTTCCATGCAATAGTTTTCTGTTTGCGTTTCGTGTCATGGCCAATTTATTTAAGTTCTCACGATTGATGAAATCAAAATAATAACGTAAGTTCTCTGTTTTATACGTCGCGCTAACGGGCCGCTCTTCCCATCAAAATTGTGGCGATTTTAGCGATCTGAGGTTGAACATTGAAAAAAAAATTTTGAAAGAGGACGGCGATGAGGCAGTCGCTGCAGAAAAAAACCGATTGGTGCTGGCGCGGAAACTACGTTTGCCACTGCAGTTGCGGTGCGAAGTGCCTAAATCGGTGCTTTAGGAAGTGCTAGCCATAATGGCTAGAATGACTGATGAACCCAGTTGCACGTAGGGAACGTAATGGGTGAACAGCAAGAGGCAGCGAATGCTGAGCTCAGGAATAGGAGAGCCATGCAGCCTGCTGGGCAACTTGATGCAAGGAATGCAGCAATGAGGCGTCGAAAGCCCTGGGGGCCGGGAATTGAACACGGACCTCTTGCTTGCCAGTTGTGTAATGGTAGCACACCTGGTGTGCTACCATTACACAACGGAACTCGGGACATTCAGTCAGGCCCCTCCATGTCAGCTCAAAACACTACTGTCGTTTGCGCAGAGAGCACCGTACAGCTGTACATTTTGTAGGGAGGGGACATTTGTTTCACATTGCTGCCACAACGGAAAAGTGATTCTGCTGCAACTCACTGTTGTTCACGGGTGCTAATTTGGAGGCGAGGCATTTACAGGAATTATTAGTTAGTATTCTGCTGCACATGCGAATTTGTGCTAAAGTCGAACAAATTCTTGGGAATGGCCCACACTGTTTCAGAATCATCGGTAACTGTGCTATACGCTAATGATAATGATAATAACTCGAGAGCTAATCGCTGATGCAAAAGTATTGATTGTGCTGAGAAGAAGTTGTGGTGGTGGCTGTCACCGCAACGCGCTAGCCTACGAGACTATGATTTCATTAAAATGAACATTAAGATGATGGCCATAGGCTATGCCGTCCACCACGCAAAGCGCCAGGTTCATTAGGCCATGCCATCATTGGCCATGAACAGCAAGAGGCTGCGAATGCTGAGCTGCGAAATAGGAGAGTCGTGCAGCCTGCTACGCAACTGAATGCAAGATTGGCGTTATCAGGAATTAGTTTATTTATCATTGTGCTGCACATTCACTAACTTCCCTCTGTTACGTCGAACAAGTTCTTGGAAACGGTCCGTATTTAATCGGCATTATTGGTGTCTGTACCATCCGCTAACGCTAATAGCCCATGAGCTAATCGGTGATATAAGAGTGTTAAATGTGCTAGGAAGACTAAGTCAGCAATGTCGTCTTGAGTCTCACGAAAACGTGCAATACCGTTAACAATTAACGATTGTGGCAATCAGCCGGAATATCATGGTGATGGTATTTAGGAACAGAATCTCCCTGTATACTGTAAGCTATATGTGTAATGTAATATAGCTTACAGTATACAGGGAGATTCTGTTGTGTGTAATGTAATGAAGCGGTTCAATTCCGAATGGAGAATGCGATCAACAGCGAGGCAAGGAGTCTCCATGCTCACAATAGGCAATTCAAATTTCCGTCTATTAGACGGCCATCGAAGCGGCCGTAGGACGCTAGTTCATTCAGCCCTAAAAACGGGAAACGTAATCCTTTCCATGCATAGAGACCGGATGTCGGTAAATGAACAAGAAGAAAGTGAATGGACACAGGGGGCGTAATGCGTTATATGCATGGCCGCGGTCCAGGTTAGGTAGGTCTCTTCTGAACATATACGGAATAAAGTAAGGCATTGGAGACACCGCCCAAATTCTTCGGCCAATCAGTTTTTCACCTGCGAGAAAAAAAAAATATAATTCCTAATGGAACCTCGAATACAAACCCCTGAACAAGCACTTCCACAGGACAAAACAATAGAAGGACTCACCCAAAGCAAGACAACAGTGGAAGATATCCGATGGAGCTCTGTGAAGTCCAACTGGAATCCCAAGCGCTTTTAAACCCTTCCTTGCCACTCCTCCGACACACCCATTCCCTCCTACCCCCTCCACTTCTCCCCCGACACACCCCCGCTCCCACCCCTTCCTGATCTCAAGGACACAATCTCGTCTCTCCCCCTTTCCTTGTGAGATATACATCTGCCTTCCAACCGTCTTCCAATTCCCCTCCAAACGTGTTCCGTATTCCTCTCCATCACGAATGTGACACCCCCACGGATCCTAGAAAGTGGCAGCCTTCCCAATTCCACTTCTCTCCTCAAAAATGCAATAATTTAATTTATTTCCATGATGGAGGTACGGGCGAGACCGGGCGCGGACACACAGGTAGCTCTCTTCATCTCTCCGTCGATTCCCTAGGAGCTCGTTTATTGTATGTCGACTCGTAAAGGTCTCCCCACAGTGTCGCGCACGACATTTTCATGGTGATACGACCTACTCACCGTCACACTCACTACCGTACATGGAATTCTCTCCTTGCCCAAGGAGGTGGATTCCAATCTATGTAATAAAATCTTCTGTTGTCTGTGGCATGTGCGCGCGCCCACACCTGACACGCGCACGTGCTCTCCCAATATAATTTTCTGGCTATCTCTGGATGTACGTTTCCCTCTCCCGGACTCACATTTTTTTCCTGGGTCGTTGGTATTGTCAAATATATTCTTTGGAATGTCCTTTCTCCTCACACGGCCAGCCAGTGGGCATGGGGGCGGGCGGGAGTGTGGCGACTACCTCCCATGGCCATTCATATCCTTTAAATATTCAATACTTCAATGCTTTTGCACGGGCAACCTACTAGTGGATTCTAAAAGCTTCAACGAGGATCACCTCAAAATTTTTTTAATTCGTCATTTTCTTGAAAACGGAAAAAAACCCGGGGGATTGGCGACATATTCCGGATAGAGATGAACCGAACCAGGTTGGAAGAATAGTTACGTAATTATTAATAATTACCGAACTCTCAGGCAAGCACGTCCTCACCGTCATCATCGATGACTGCGCAGCCGTCATATGCCGAATTTCAGCAAACGTTGGTCATCCTATCCTCACCGGGTTTTGAGCGAGAGAAAGATGCTTAGCAGCCCATCGCGTCAGCCAGGCCTCGACGTCGCAATGGATGTTCAGGTCGGAGGATGTGGATGTGGAGGAGAGTTTCGTCCTGCGCCATCCCGTTTCGCCCGCTCGGCGTGGCCCCGTTTGGCTCCACCAGCACTCTCTATGATTGAGACACAACTGATAAAAGTGAGTGAGCTATGCATAAGTTATGACTTCATGTAATTGTTCAAATTGGCTCTTTCAGCCAATAAATTGGACGCCTCCAATGTTTCCATGTTGCTTTGTTTCGCGCTTCAAAAACTGGAAACAAAATAAGAAAAGTGGATAATTTACCTATTTTGTTCCTAGGGTGTTTATTAGCTACTTTACAAAACGCTGCCGTGTCCGAAAACATGCACTCCTGGTGGGGGGTTAAATTACAGTAAGTAACCGATATATCTCGGGTATGGTTTGGTTGAATCGTCTTTGGTTTTCCGGTTTTGCCCCTGGCCCCATTTTCCCTACCTTTTTTGCGCGGCACCATCTTGCCGAACACATTGAATTCGTGCCGAATTACGACAGCATCGGGAACTCCACTTCAACCCTCAATTGTTTGCAGCCAGATGGCACCGCTCCCTGCAACGCAAACGAGACCCCGAAATGAGAAACCGCGCGGGGCCCCTCTTCCCCCCCCTGGGCTGCGCAAAGGACAACGCGCACAGACAGCAACCAAAAAACCCTGCCTGACCTCAAGAGGGCCGCGGAGATTCTCGTGCGACCCAACCGACCAGACACGCTTTTCCCAGACATCGAAAACTCTCCGCCGCGAATGAACGAATACACTGCGGTGACTACATTCAACATGTCATCAATAGATAATTAAAAATAAAACAATGCGCAGAAACTCCGGAATGAACTGTCTCTCACTGCGTATGACATAACTTTGCTGTCATTTGTCAGTCAATACACCTTATGATCCCTTATATTTTATTGCCACTCCCTGTAACTGTCATTCCTAAAGCTAGTATGGGGAAATGCCAGATATTGCGCTCGGACTATCAATTTTTTGTTAACTTGGCATTCGCGGCCTACGGCATGCCTACGCCGAACAAATGACAGCTATTATTTATTTCAGGGTTGGATGATTAGGATACGGTGAATAACCATAACGACCGGACAACGAGACTCACTGCGCACGTGCAGCTTTCCGCCCGGTTCGGGATGGCTGTCTTCCTCGTCCACTTCCTTTCTGGCCCTCGCGGATGACGGATCCATAATAAACGAGAGAGCGGCTGCTCGTGGCCGCGTAGACAGGGTTGCTAGGCGTACACTCGGAATGTCACATCTGGCATCCTACACGTGATACTCTCAGCCTATCTCCTCGCGCCACGGACGCGCGAACCATCGCGTCTACTTTTCCGTACCTTTTTTCTTTACCCCCAAAGCGTAAGCATTACATCTATTATATTGTGTCAAGGTTGGATGGTTAGGATGCGGCGAATAAGGGAATTTGTATATGGGCCAGTGGTATATATCCAGTGGTATATGGGCCAGTGGAACGGCAGAACTGCACCAGGGCTGGTTCTTTCTAGCCACGAATCCAACTGGCTGCCATTTACTGTCGAACCTCAGCTGCCAGGTCCGCATTTAAAAACGAAGAGCGGTGATCGGTTGTGATGACGTGAGCGGAAAACCTTCACTGGTGAAATACTTACTGAAATTGGCACTCGACAAGGTATTCCTTGCTTACACTGACCTCTAGAAATCCTGAATTGAGAAGTCTTAAGAACTGGGGAAATCTGCCTGGAAAAAGGGCAAAAGGAGAAATGGCACGCGGAAAGGAAATTGAGGGTACAACGAAAGGAAACGACTTCGCGGAAGAAAATAGATGAAATAAAAGCCTTGCAACTCGGTTCATCATCGATTCGATCGAGCTTCGGCACGTCAACGCGGACTACAATGAATGAGGTGACAGCTGTCGGTACTGCTGTCGGTACTGCTTTGCCATTAGTATGGTTGATGTGTGGTACTGAGCATGGCGGTCTCAGGTACGACCTTTCTTCTTAGGTCCCTCATTTTTATCTTCTATAGCTAGAAATCAATGCTTCGACACCAAACCATGAAAAGGCATTTCCCAAATATTTTTCCCATCTGAGGTGGTTTCCAGTTGACGGCTCAGGCCAATAAAATTTCTAAAGAGGGCAAACCTCCCTGCCGACATTCCTGTGTATAGCCCTAGAGCCCCGAATCGCACTCGAACTCGGAATAGGACAGTATTGAGATCGTATAAGTATGATTTCATATCTGCATTATGTCAAGAAAAAGCTCGCACATTGAATTTCAGTGTTTCTTACAGGTTTCATACGGAAAACGCCCCTAATCCAAAGAAATATTTTCTATTTTTTTTCTTTCTGGGCTGGATCAGCTTCATGATTGTGGTCCGGTTGGAAGTTTTAACTGGTTGAGAATCGAAGTGGCTCGTAGGAAGAGTCATTATCGAAAGCAGTTCGATAAAATAAAAGCTACAAAACTTGCGGAAGAGACCATCCATGCTTACGTGTTTCTGCTTGTTGAATATTTAATCGCCTAATGTGAGAATTCCCGCTGCGTATTTCAGAGCGTATCTTCCACTCCGGGGTTTATGCAATTAGATTAACACTATGATTGGGTGGAAGCCCTTACGGAAAAATCACATATGATCCTCTGGGATCTACGCGATTTTTGAAACATAAAAATATAGGCTTACAACAGGAGTCCTGTACGACTCCTGTACGATTACTATAGGATCCAATAAGAACCGTATAGAATTTCCGTAAAAAGACTATATTTTTGTTTCAAAAAGCTTATAGGATCCGATACGATCTTTTCGTGAGGGCTCTAGGCTTGCAATCCCAATCTTCGACATGGCGGCCAATTCATTAGAACCGTACCGTCGTATCGGCAACCGCCGGTATCGACCGCCGGAAGCGCGCCATCGGCGGGGTTGCTAGCTCGCGACGTCGAAAGGAGGGGCAAGGAAAGGGAAGAAAAAAGGCGTGGGCTTCTGACAGGACGAGGCGTCGGCCCTCATGTCTCATTGAGGGACGCTCTCGCCGGCCTCTTCCAGATAAGTATAGGCATATCGATCGGATGATACAGGGCGAGTCGAAAGTCGGGTCTCATAGGAAACACACGAGATGTCGAAATGGCATGCCCAACATCCACACGGAGGAGGAAGGAGGGCTGGAGGGCGCGATCGCTGCGTATTCATTCCGCACAGAGCGTAGACATTGCGTGCTGTTCAAAATGTGGTCACCCCTTATGATATCGGGGTTTGGACTCACCCTGAATATTTCAGTTTCACTTTACGAGCCTGTGGAGGAAAATAGCGGCAAAGACAGAAAAATAATTGTACCAGTTTAAGGCTGTTGCGAGATGTGTGTCGTTGAACAGTCTTGGCAACATCAATAAGAAACAAAAGAACTACCGACGGACACAGATAGACTGCAGGCTTGACAGGGCACACATTTCTTTCTATCAGTTTAAGCAGGCCCACTGTTAGGTATCACATGGCTTCTAAATAGGCCGAATTCAATCACCATCGGATTCCATATTACTTTTTTTTTCTCAATATATATTCAGGTAGTCATGAGATCGATATCGGTAATCGGTCCTAGGGGAAAATTGTGATGATCGGTACACACCACTTTCCATTTATAAATGTTGCTTCACAATTTGAAAAAACAGGCCCATGCTTCACTTACCGACTGGCGACCTGAGTGAGGGCAATCTCGATGGTAACTGAGCGGCATGTTGCACTTTCAATTCCTTAAAATTTCCGAAATTATTTTTATGCATGATCACATTTTTCCCAAAAACATTCCTGTGAACAATAGGCACATAGGATCATCTCATCGGTCCGACATTAGACATTATGGAATGGCAAAATAGGGAAGTGTATGTACCAGATTTTGGCAACATTGGGCATGGTGCAGCCAATGCACATGATGTTGGTCCAGCATTGGGATTTGATATTTGCTGCTATAGGGTAGGTAGTAGTTCCCAATCTGTGAGTCGCGACCCACAAATGGGTTAAGATTCATCAAAGTGAATCGGGTACGTTTCCCCCGTACGTAAAACCGCTGTCACCATCTGCTCGTGACAAAATATGGCCTGCCGACAAGTTCGATCGTGTTTCTTCATGTCATAATTGATTTGAAAATACCTTGCCCTGGATTCCGGTAGATCTCGAAATGTTCCGTACGCGTAATGGTTCGATAGAAAAGAAGTTCAGGAACAGCTGCAATATGTGAGCCATGCACGTGATGGTGGGACCAACTCCATTGAACCGACGCTGGAAAAACGTTGTGACCTATTAGAACAAGCCAGGACGAAGGTGACCTCATTCATTATTTGAAAGCGTCATCAAAGCCGCCTAGAGGAAGAGACCCTGAATAGGGGCGAACTGCGTCTTGGCCCGATCGGCTCGACACGAACCGCGGGTCAGATTGGGAAAGATCACGGTACGAATCGGGTCAATCTATTCGAACTTGAAAATCGTCAACCCCAGCAGGGCTCCTCCGGATTGACAGACTGACGAAGGGCGTCGGCTATCATTATATTAATAGATGGCACCAGCGATTCACTTCGGGAGTAAGAAATCTTCAGACAACGCATTTCATGGGATTACATGGGATTCCAAGATTATCCGCAGGATGTATTGTGAAACCGATCACACAGTTGCGGCTTGCGTCATAAGCCTTCATCCGTCATTCGTCTTCTACAAAGAAATCGTCAGTCCTGCAACAAGAAAGACCAGAGTCAATGGACAATTGTTTTGGCTCCTCTTCCTTGAAGAGTTTTTTTTTTTTATTGCATGCTGGACAGTGAAATTCCCCCCATTGTGTCTCACAGGACATGTTCACGGTAGCACGGCATACAGCACCAACAAAGTCCCTCCTGTATATGACATTCTCTTAGAGATGAACTGATGAAAAACATTCCTATGCAAGGGTCATCTTGGATTTTTAGCATTTCTGGCGCATTACCCTTAATTACGGGAAAATATAAATTACGGGTATGTTAACAGCGATATGAACCGGACCAGGCGGGCAAAACAGTAATATTAATATTCATTTAATATTAACATTAAGCAACATTAAGCAAATAAAAAGGGTACAGGGGAGGGAAAGGAATCAAACAAGTTACGAGCCAACTTCAGCAGGACATGGACATCTTGTCCAACATCATCGGCTGGCTCCAGGTCTCCCTAGGCTAGAGTGAGCCTCATTTCAACTCATTTCAGAATCCGTGCTCTTATTACGGTCAAGGACCGACCGTAAATGGACAGGAGAAGACAACCTGCTAACATTAAACGGTCAGTTTTGACTGCATCTTCTGGAATGTGCCGTGATAAACTTATTGGACGAATCACGCTTAAGTATCTGACGAACACGCACACACAAAGCGGCACACAAAGAAGATACCAATCGTTGCCAGGTGGACGGCAATCAGCTCTCCAAGCCAGAAACGTAATCCTTTCCAAGTAGGATGGTTGTCGATGAACGGCGGATAAACAGTAAGGCATCGGAGACACCTCCCGAATTCTTCCGTCAATCAATCCTGAACCTGCGAGAATAAAAAAACACGTCTTCCCAATTCAAAAACAACTTCCATTCCAAACAACTGAACAAACACTTCCACCATCAGAAATGAACAATAGAAGACGGACTCACCCAAACAGGACAACCGGGGATGACACCGAAGGGAGCTCTACATGAGCTTACTGGAATCCCAAGCGCTTTTAAACCCTTCCTTGCCACTCCTCCGACACACCCATTCCCCCAACGCCCTCCACTTCCCCCCCGACACACCCCCGCCCCCACCCCCTTCCTGATCTCAAGGACACAATCTCGTCTCTCCCCCTTTCCTCGTCAGATATGCATCTCCCTTCCAACCGTCTTCCGAACGTATTCCATATCCATCACGAATGTCACACCCCCACGGATCTCAGAAACACACGCATGTGCTATCCCCATAGAATTTTCTACCTAGGCCTATACCTGGATGTTCGTTTCCCTCTCCTGGAATTTCATTTTTTTCCTGGGTCGTTGGTCTTGTTAAATATATTCTTTGTCATGTCCTTTCTTCTCGCATCCCCAGCCGGGGATGGGCAGGGGGGCGGCGGGAGTGGGGCGACTGCCTCCCATGGCCATGTGAGCATTCATATCCTTTAAATATTCAATGCTTCAATGCTTTTGCACGGGCAACCTACTAGTGGATTCTAAAAGCTTCAACGAGGATCGCCTCAAAAAATTCTTCATTTTATTGCAAGCAGACAAAAAGCCTGGGGGATTGGCGACATATTCAGGATAGAAATGAACCGAACCAGGGTAGAAGAATAGTTACGTAATTATTAATTAATTACAGATCTTACAGGCAAGCACGTCCTCACCGTCATCATCGATGACGGCTCAGCTGTCATAAGCCGAATTTCATCTAACATAGGTAATCATTCTTTGGGGAATTCCATTGGGGAAGTCCGCCTGGAAGAAGGGCCAAAGGAGAAATGACACGCGGAAATGAAATTGAGGTTACAATGAAAGGAAACGACTTCGCAGAAGAATACATGCTGAAACAAAAGCCTTGCAAATGGAAAAGGCCCTCGGTTCATCATCGATTCGATCGAGGTTTGGCACGTCAACACGGACTCCAAGGAATGAGTTGACAACTGTCGCTTTTCCCAGCGCCCATTTCGATAAGGCCGGTATTGTCTTTAGTAAGATTGATGTGTGGTGCTGCTCACGGCGGTCTCAGGTGCTACCTTCCCTCTTAGAACCTTATTTTTTATTTGCAATGGCAATACATGAATGCTTCGACACCAAACCATGAAAAGGCATTTCCCAAATTTTTTCCCATCTGGGGTGGATTTGAGTTGACGGCTGAGGCTAAAAAGTCCTAAAGAGGGCAAACCTCTCTACCGATATTCACTGAGGAAACATTTTCTGCGGAGCGTCCCGAATCGCACTCGAACCTAGAGTAGGACAGTATTTAAATCGCATGAGTATGATTTTATGTCCGCGTTATATTAGGAAATAGCTCACACATTTAATTTCAGTGTTTCTTATAGGTTTCAGACGGAAAACGCCCCTAATCCAACGAAATATTTTCTTTTTTTTCTGTCTGGGCTGGATCAGCTTCATAATTGTGGTCTGATTGGAAGTTCTAACTGGTTGAGGATCAAAGTGGCTCGTAGGAAGAGTCATTATCGAAAGCAGTTTGATAAAATGAAAGCTACAAAACATACGGAAGTGGCATTAGTCACCATCCATGCTTCGTGTTTGTGCTTGTTTAATATTTAATCGTCTAATATGAGAAATGCCACTGCGTGCCACGACCACGGCTTTCAGAGCGTATCCTCCACTCCGGGATTTATGCGATGAGACGGACACAATGATTGGGGGGGAAGCCCTTACGGAAAAACCACATATGATCCTATAGGATCTACGCGATTTTTGAAACATAAAAATCTTTTAGGATTACAATAGGATTCCTGTAAGACTCCTGTACTATTACTATAGGATCCAATAATAACCGTATAGAATTTCCATAAAAAAGTATATTTTTATGTTTCAAAAAGCTACATGAGATCCTATATGATCTTTTAGTGAGGGCTCTAGGCTTGCAATCCTCATCTTCGACATGGCGGCCAATTCATTAAGACCGTACCGACGCATCGGCAACCGCAGTTATCGACCACCGGTATCGCGCCATCGGCGGGGTTGCAAGCTCGCGACGTCGAAAGGAGGGGCAAAAGAAAAAAAAAAGAAAAAAAAGCGTGGGCTCCCGACAGGACGAGGCGTCGGCCGTCATGTCTCACTGAGGGACGCTCTCGCCGGCCTCTCCCAGATAAATACAAGTAAATCGATCGGATGATACAGGGTGAGTCGAAAGTCGGGTCTCATAGGAAACGCATCCGTATTCACACGAGATGTCGAAATGTCATGCTCAACGTCCACACGGAGGAAGCTTTCTCATAAGCGCTAGAGGGCGCGATAGTCGCGTATTTTACGCACGGAGCGTAGACATTGCGTATTTTGCAAAATGTGGTCTCCAATCATGATATCGGGCTTTGGACTCGCCCTGAATATTTCAGCTCGGTTTTACGAGCCTGCGGAGGAAAATAGTGGCAAAGACAGAACAAAAATTGCACCATAGCGAGAAATGTGTCGTTAAACCCTCTTGGCAACAGCAATAGGAATCTAACGAGCTACTGACGGACTCAGCTAGACACCCAGGCTTGACAGGCTTGACACATTTCTTTCTATCAGTTTAAGCAGGCCCACTGTTAGGTATCACATGGCTTCTAAATAGGCCGAATCCAATCACCATCGGATTCCACATGAGTTTTTTTCTCAATCTATATCCAGGTAGTCATGAGATCGAAATCGGTCAGACAGCAAAATTGATCGGTACAATCCCACTTTTCATTAATAAATTTTGCTTCACAGCTCGAATAACAGGCTCATGCTTCACTTACCGACTGGCGACCTGAATGAGGGCAAACTCGATGGTAACAAAGTGGCATGTTTGTCTCACTTTCAATTCCGCAGACGAAATGACTTCCGAAATAATTTTTTATGCATGATCTCAGGATCAAGTGATTGGTATACGATATAATATATAATAAATATATAAGAAAAAAAAAGCATATGGTCTTCACCCAAAATGCCAATTTCATTCTCTGCAGCTGGGCTGTCCCGATCCTCGAGGTTTCAAAGAGAACTCGTTCATCGCCGACAAGGAGTGAACTGATCGGTTCCAGTCTGGTGCTTGATGGCATTGCAAATAATTTCCTATTGTTAAGCCAACCTGCTGTCGATTTACAGCTATTTTGGCTTCCATCTACATCCACATCTTCCACATCTTAAAGGAAGAATAACCATCTCACAACGCCTGCCTGCTTTTCCGTATTCGATACCCAACGTGTGAATCCATGCCTCGATCTGAACTCGATGAGCTTGGACCACTTGAGCGCGTTCCCTGCGTTCTGTTGCTACCATGGAACGGGAAGACTCAAACTTGACGGCATCGATTGCCCAAATCCCGGGGGGAGGTCCTTCCCCATCGTTATCTTCCCCTTGAGCGAACAGTCGCCCTTTTGTCTACCTTATCGCGAACTATAACCTCATTAGGTAATCTCCTCTAATGTAGGGTAACGATGGGTCGCATGGACAGGATGGATTTTCTGGACGGCCCCCTTGGGGCCCTTCAGGTTGCAACAGGCGCTCTTGAAAACGCATCATTTATGCAGAATGTGCCTCGAATTTCATATTATCCTCGGGGGCCAATAATATCACTCATTGATATTAAGCTCAGGTGAAGGTGTTTCGCACCTGTTTGAAGTATTGGGTTGGAAAGAAAGTCTTGCAACACTATACGCAAATTTTTCAAAATGTTATAACTTTATTGAAATGCAATTTCGGTCTGCAATGTAATGACCATTGTTGTCTATGACATGTTCCCAACGCACGGGAACTCTGGCGATTGCGAAGCGAAGAAACGGCCGACATCATTTTCGAGCCGTGCTCGATCGTCTNGTCGTGTCGCCAGATTCCAAGCGTTTCAACCATCGAGACACCGTGGAATTGTGGACGACGTTGCCCTTGAAGGCAGCGCAGATGTTGTCCGCAGCGGCTCTCGCAGAATGTCCTTGGAGGAACTCGTAGTAGACGATGGGACGAAGAGTTGCTCGTTCGATCGGAGCCATGGCTGCCAACTGATGGCAGGAGCTTCGAGAATATTCCAACATATACAAATGCAAAGCCCCGCCCATCATTCCTTCGAAGAAATTTTTATAAATAGTTTTAGAAATTGCAAGACTTTCTTTCCATCCCAATGATTTCCATCATCATGAATTATTGTTGTTGCATCGATAGCAATTACTTGCTCATACGCGATTGAGCAATTCTGATAGAAATGGCTCATTTTCTTCAGTTACCCACATTTTGCAGGAAATTTGTGGGTGTCGCTGAACCCGATTATTTTCTCATAAGTGATGGATTATCTTGACACCCTGTTTCCATATTACGTAGTGATGCATGCCATGCTTTCAACTTAAAATTAAAATTTTCCTTGAAACAAAAATGCGCTTTTAAATAGGGGAAGCATATGAGGAAGACACGCAAAAGTTCCAATTCATGGCTCCTTCAACTTTTTCCAGGAATTCCAGTTCATTAATTTGTATTCAGAATCCTTTCAATGAATCGCTACCGTACATTGCGATATACTGTAAGATATTTTCCACGTCTAATTTCATGAAAGCCGCCTAGAACGGCCTGATTTTTAATACAGACTGGAAAATGGAAATTCAGGATATGTTCAGGAGAGAAATAAACCGAACCCGGATGGCAAAACAGTTCTGTAAATATTCAATAAATAATTACGCAGGGAAACAAGTAGAAGCCAAAGGTTGGAAAGGAAACAAACAAGGCATCATCATCGGCAGGACACGCACATGGCAGTTGGCTGGCTCCAGATCTTCCGTCTGCGCCAATGATAATGCTGGCAAGGGCGAAACTCCAGACTCCATTCTGTCCGAAGGATCCGTGTTCGTATTAAGGTCGAGGACCGACCGTACATGCGACAGGAGACGACACCCCGATTTCATCAAACGGTCAGTTATGATTGTATCTCCTGGATTGTGCCGTAACAAGCTGAAATGGACGAATCACGTTTCAATATCTGAAGCTCAATAAATGTTGCATACTAAATGGAGAAGATACCAGTCGTTGCCAGGCGGACGGCAAACAGATTTCCAGGCCGGAAAAGTAATCCTTCCCATTCATAGAGACTTGTTGGTAAATAAACAAAAGTGAATGGACACGAGTGGCGTGATGGGCAATGTGCTAAGCCGCGCTCCACGTTAGGTAGGTTTTCCTCTCTTCAGTACGTATGCGGCGGCTATACAGTAAGGCATCGGAGACACCGCCCGAGCGAAGAAGTTATTCACCTGCAAGAATAAAAAAATATCTTTCCAAATGGAACTTCGAATACGAGCAACTGAACACGCACTTCCACCATCAGAGAAGAAAATAATAGAAGACAGACTCACCCAAAGCAAGACAACAGTGGAAGAAACTCGAGGTAGTTCTATGAATTCTTGCCGGAATCCCAAGCGCTTTTAAACCCTTCCTTGCCACTCCTCCGACACACCCATTCTCTCCCACCCCCTCCACTTCTCCCCCGACACACCCCCGCTCACACCCCTTCCTGATCTCAAGGACACAATCTCGTCTCTCCCCCTTTCCTTGTGAGATATACATCTGCCTTCCAACCGTCTTCCATCTGCCTTCCAAAAGTGTTCCATACGAATCTCCATAACGAATGTCATACCCCCACGGATCCCAGAAAGTGCCAACCTTCCCAATTCAATTTCTCTCCTCACAAATGTAAGAATGTAATTAATTTCCATGCATGAGGTTCGGGCGAGACAGAGCGTGCACACACAATTAACGTTCTTCATCTCTCCATCAATTCCCTATGAGCTCCTTTATTGTATGTCGACTCGTAAAGGTCTCGCCACAGTGTCGCGCACGACATGTTCATCGTGATGTGACTTACACAACCGTCGCACTCACTACTGTACATGGAGTTATCTCCTTGGAAAAAGGAAAACCAATGAATTCCAATCTATGTAATAAAATCTGAGGTTCGTAGCATGTGCGCGCGCTCACACGTGGTATGCGCACGTGCTCTCCCCACAGAATTTTCTGCCTACCCTGGATAGGCAGAAAATTCGCTTCTGGATTCTCTCCCGTATCTCTATCTCCCGGACTCACATTTTTTTCCTGGGTCGTTGGTATTGTCAAATATATTCTTTCTCATGTCCTTTCTTCTCACATGGCCAGCCAGCGGGCTGATAGCGGGCGGAGGTGTGGCGACTGCCTCCCGTGGCAATGTGCGCCTTCATAGCCTTTAAATATTCAATACTTCAGTGCTTTTGCACGAACAATCTACTAGTCGATTCTAAAAGCTTCAACGAGGATCACCTCAAAACATTCTTAATTCGTCATATATACATACAGAAAAAAACCGGGGGATTGGCGACATATTCAGGATAGAGTTGAACCGATCCAGGGTGGAAGAATAGTTGCGTAATTACTAATTAATTACGGAACTCACAGGCAAGCGTGTTCTCACGGTCATCAACGATGACTGCGCAGCTGTCTTATGGCGAATTTCAGCAAACATAGGTCATCCTATCCTCACCGAGTTTTGAGTGAGAGTAAGTTGCTTAGCAGCAGCCCACCGCGTCAGCCAGGCCTCGACGTCGCAATGGATGCTCATGTCGGAGGATGAGGATGTGGAGGAGAGTTTCGTCCTGCTTTCTGCGCCACCGCGTTTCGCCCCTTCGGCGCGGCCCCGTTTTGCCCCACCAGCACTCTATGATTGAGATGCAACTGATAAAAGTGAGTGAGCTATGCATAAGTTATGACTTCATGTAATGGTTCAAATTGGCTATTTCAGCCAATAAATAGGACGTCTCCGATGTACCCATGTTAATTTGTTTCGCGCTTCAAAATCCGAAGCAGAAAAGTGGGTCATTTTCCTATTTTGCTCCTAGGGTGTTTACGAGCTACTTTACAAAACGCTGACGTGCTAAATATACATGCACTCATGGTGGGGGGGTTAAATTGTAGTAAATAACCGATATATCTCGGATATGGTTTGATAGAATCGTCTTGGTTTCCTGGTTTTGCCTCTGAATCCCTTTTCCCTACCTTTTTTGCCCGGCACCATCTTGCCAAACACATGAGTTTGCGTCGAATGGCGACAGCATCGGGAACTCCACCTTAACGCCCATTTTTTTTTCAGCCAGATGGCGCCGCTTTCCGCAAAGCGAACGAGACCGTTCCCCTGTTCCCTCAGAACTCCCCACCGCGAATAAACGAATCACCGCAGTAACTATTATTACATTCAACTCAACATGTCATCAGGAGATAATTTAAAAAAATCAATGCGCTGAAAATAACTTCCTGAATGTACTGTCTCTCACTGCGTATGCGTAAAGGACTATACATAATAGCGTGCGCTATTCTAGGCCGCTAACAAGGCCGAGAGACAATTGCAAAAAGAAGATTTTGGTAACACTCGGCAAGTTGCAGCCAATGCACATGATGTTGATCCAGCATTGCCAATTGATTTGTGCTCCTACAGGGTTGGGGAGTAAGTATTTCAATAAGCCAGCAATTCCAAATCTGTGAGTCGCGATCCTCAGATGGGTTCAATGGGGCATCAAGGTGAATCGCATACGTTTTCCTGTATATTAAATCGCCATGTCAGCATCTGCTCGGGAGAAAATATGGCCTGCAGGAAAGGTTGATCGTTTTTCTTCCATGTCATAATTGATTTTAAAATGCCTTGTTTGTTGTCATTCAGGTGGTTCTCGAAATGTTCTGTACGCCAGCAAGTGGCTAGATAAAAAAGAAGTCTAGTAACAGCTGCAATAAGTGAGCCATGCACGTGATGGTGGGGGCCAACTCAATTGAATCGACACTGCCCGCAGATCGGGGGCGCATTCAAGTCCTTTGTGCCGGCGAATACGCTCTCACAGGATCTTATGGCTTACAGGTGCTGGTGGAACGTTGTGACCTACTAAAACACCCCAGGAAGAAGGTGATCTCATTATCTGAAAGCGTCATCAAAGCCGCCTAGAGGAAAAGACCCTGAATAGGGGCGAACTGCAGCTTGACCCGATCGGCTGGCCACGAACGGCAGGTACAATTGGGATCACCATACGAATCGGGCCAATCGATACGAATTTGTCAACCCCAGTAGGGCTCCTACGGGTTGAAAACTGATAAAGGGCTCGGCTACCATAATAACGAGCGATTCACTTCGGGTGAAACAAAATCTTCAGACAAAGCATTCCATGTAACGTGGGCTTCTGGTCTAATATCGACCACGCACGGATAAGGCTTGCGTCATAAGCCTTCATCCTAATGTATTTTACAAAGAAATCATCAGTCCTTAAATAAGAAGGACCAGAGTGGCATGTGCTCTCTGATCAAATGCCAAAAGCGTCCTGAAGTTGGGATATGGCTCATTATTCCTATTATTCCCTGAGGAGTTTTTTACTTTTGTATGCTGGTGACAGAAATTCCCTCCAATTGTGTCTCACACAAAATGTTCACGGTAGCACGGCATACGGCACATACAAATTCACTCCTGTTTAGAACTTTATCTTCGAAAAACATGAACTGATGAAGCATTCCTATGGAAGGATCATCTCGGATTTTTAGCATTTCCGGCGCATTCCCCTTAAATACAGACAGGAAAATATTGATGTTAATGGATATGTTCAGGAGCGAAATGAACCGAACCAGGGTGGCATAACAGTTATTAATTAAATTATAATCAAGCAGAGAAACAAGTGCAACAGAGGAGGGAAAGGAATCAAACAAGTTGCGATCCATCTTCAGCAGGTCATGGACATCTTGGCTAACATCTTCGGCTGGCTCCAGATCTCCCGTCGAAGCCAATGATGCTAGCTAGAGTGAGCCTCATTTCACCTCATTTCAGAATCCGGGATCTTATTACGGTCAAGGTTAGTGGACAGGAGACGACCACCTGATCAAACATCGAACGGTCACTTATGCCTGCATCTTCTGGAATGTGCCGTAATAAACTTTTCGTACGAATCACGCTTAAATATTTGAGGCACAAAAAAGTGGCACATATATTTAAGAAGATACCACTCGTTGCCAGGTGGTCGGCAATCAGCTCTCCAAGCCAGAAAAGTAATCTTTTCCAAGCATAGGGGCTGGTTGTCGATGAACGACGGATAAACAGTAAGGAAACGGTGACATCTCCCGAACTTTTCGGCCAATCCGTCCTGCACCTGCGGAAATAAAACACATGTCTTCTTAATAGGTACTTCCACCTCAAACAACTGAACAAGGAGTTCCACCATCAGAGAACAAAACAGACGGACTCACCCAAAGCAGGACAACCGTGGAGGACACCGGAGGGAGCTCAATGAGAGCCTTACCGTAATCCCAAGCGCTTTTAAACCCTTCCTTGCCACTCCTCCGACACACCCATTCCCTCCTACCCCCTCCACTTCTCCCCCGACACACCCCCGCTTCTACCCCTTCCTGATCTCAAGGACACAATCTCGTCTCTCCCCCTTTCATTTTGTGATATACATCTGCCTTCCAACCGTCTTCCAACTCCCCTCCAAACGTGTTCCATATCCATCTCCATCACGAATGTCACGTCCCCACGGATCTCAGAAACACACGCATGTGCTATCCCTACAGAATTTTCTGCTTATACCTGGATGTTCGTTTCCCTCTCCTGGACTCGCATTTTTTTCCTGGGTCGTTGGTATTCTCAAATATATTCTTTCTCATGTCCTTTCTTCTCACATGGCCAGCCAGTAGGCAGGAGGGCGGGCGGGAGAGTGGCGACTGCCTCCCATGGCCACGTGCGCATTCATAGCATTTAAATATTCAATGCTTCAATGCTTTTGCACTGGCAACCTACTAGTGGATTCTAAAAGCTTCAACGAGGATCACCTAAAAAAAGTCGTCATTTTATTGCAAGCAGACAATAAACCTGGCGCGTCAACACGCACTCCAAGGAATGAGTTGACAACTGTCGCTTTTCCCATAGCCCCTCTCAATAAGGCCTGTATCGTCATTAATACGATTGATGCGTGGTTCTCTCGCATGGCGGTCTCAGGTGCTACCTTTCCACTTAGAACCCTATTTTTTATTTTCAATGGCTAGACATCAATGCTGGCACCAAACCATGAAAAGGCATTTACCAAATGTTTCTCCCATCTGGGGGGAATTCGAGTTGACGGCTGAGGCCAGGAAAAGTTCTAGAGAGGGCAAACCTCCCTACCGACATTCCTGTGTATAGCCCGAGAGCCCCGAATCGCACTCGAACTCGGAATAGGACAGTATTTAGATCGTATAAGTATGATTTTATGTCCGCGTTATCTCAGGAAATAGCTCACACATTTAATTTCAGTGTTTCTTACAGGCTTCAGACGGAAAACGCCCCTAATCCAACGAAATATTTCCTCTTTTTTCTGTCCGGGCTGGATCAGCTTCATGATTGTGGTCTGATCGGAAGTTTTAACTGGTTGAGGATCAAAGTGGCTCGTAGGAAGAGTCATCATCGAAAGCAGTTCGATGAAATAAAAGCTGCAAAACGTACGGGAGAGGCATTAATCACCATCCATGCTTCGTGTTTGTGCTTGTTAAATATTTAATCGCCTAATATGAGAATTGCCGCTGCGTGCCAAGATCACGGCTTTGAGAGCGTATCTTCCACTCCCGGGTTTATGCGATTGGATTAACGCTATGATTGGGGGGAAGACTTTGTGGAAATATAATATATGATCCTATAGGATCTACGCGATTTTTGAAACATAAAAATCTTTTAGGATTACAATAGGATTCCTGTTACACTCCTGTCCGATTACTATAGAATCTAATCAGAGCCCTATAAAATTCGCATAAAAAGACTATATTTTTATGTTTCAAAAAGTTTAAAGGGTTCTATACGATCTTTTCGTGAGGGCTCTAGGCTTGTAATCCCCATCTTCGACATGGCGGCCAATCCATTAGGACCGTACCGACGCATCGGTAACCGCGGAATCGCTTCATCGGCGGGGTTGCAAGCTCGCGACGTCGAAAGGAAAAACGAAGAAAAAAAAGCGTGGGCTCCTGACAGGACTAGGCGTCGGCCATGTCAGAATCCTTTCCATCAAACGCTATACCGTACGTTGCTATATACAGTAGGTTATTTTCCTCGCCTAATTTCTTGCCGCTGGGGTCCTTTGGTTTCCCCAAGTGCCTAAGGTGTCCAGGCCACCCATCATTCCCCTAACCCATCAAGTAGAAAGTGTGACTAGAGGCGACACTCAAAGAGTTGGGGGAGGGAGAGGAAGCTCGAAACATTACAGAGACATCTGGTGGCTCGTCACGAACAACTCTTCCACGAGTCGTGCTTCGTGTCAGCGGAATCGGGAACGGACTCATTCTCGGATTCGTAACGTAACGTAACGCGTCTCGACTCCTTTCCTCGACCATCGAGGATTCAATGCTCGTCTGCCACGCGGAGGATCGACAGTGACATCCACATCGCGTCGATGAATCGGATCCGAGCGGAGCCTCCAGTCTCAGCTCCACGCCTTAACGCCATCCCGTCGCGTCCGGGCGTGTCTCACGCGCACTCCAAACGGAGTCGTGGCTCCTTCGTGCCATTTCCCATTCCTTCAGCCGGGAAGGCTGTGTAGGCCATTTGCTCGCACTGCGATCGTTCATCGTCACTCTAATCGTCAGAGTACAGTTGATATACATAAAACGACACTTTCCCTCTCGTGTCGGTGAAGCGTAACACATCGCAGGTGGAGGAATCACTCGGCCTCTCCCACAGTGATTCTCGCAGGAAGCATAACGATATGCTGATGTGTCTGTTAGCTGCAGCGAGTTATACGTCATGCCTTAAATTAAATTAAATTAAATTAAATTAAATTAAATGCACTCGTTCATGCATTTAGTAGGATTTGCGATTCGTGGCCTCGGAGGTGCATGCTTTTGCATCACATGCAGCCATGTTAGTGTCGAAGGAGCATCTAAAATCGCACGAATTTAATTTCGATTCCGGATGCCTCGAGTGATTCTTTCGTTCCCGAATCGACTCATGCTTTCTGGCTGACGGGGGAACCAGATTCTCATTTGCATTTTCATTCCCTGAAGGCGATCAACCGAAAACAGAATTTCGGTCGTTGAAGCGGCATGCCCTTCTGATTTCATTCGGATTTGGAAGGTTTCCGGAAGCGAATCACCGGTGCACGACCGCGTCGTGTATGTGCGGTACTTTAGAAAATGTGATTTATGCTTTGCTATGTCATTCTTTTATGACGTCAAAATAACTCTGCGATCTTCTCGAAGAAAGCCTGGCTACGTCATTTTCGTTACCCAGCGACATGCTAGAATCGTGAGAACGATGAAAAATTAATTATCTCTGGTACAAATAATGGCGGCTCGTTGCTACCTTACCAACGTATCGATCGGAGGCTTTTTCCCCTTGGACTACATTAATATAATATGAGCCACGCGATCGTTACTCGGCATGAAACATGCTGGGCTGTAACTTGGCTGTCGGAGATGGAACGCTCATGGGAGCCATTTTCCTTTCACTCGTCATGCATATCGCATGAGTGTCATTAAGAAGCTATTACGTTTTTGTCTCCGGCTTGTAATGACCTCTCCCGCTGACAGCCTTTCGTACTGGGACGATCATATTGTCTCGATTCGAGGTTGGCACTGTAAGGTGCGAGGGGATGAGGAGAGGGAGGTGGGAAAATGTGCATGGAAGGGGAGGTGGAGGGGGGAGAGGTGGAAGGAGGTGGAGGGGGGAGGAGGTGGAGGGGGGAGGAGGTGGAGGGGGGAGTGGGGCCCGGTGTGTCGTCGTGGCTGCTCATTTGCCAGTCCGGAACACTTCGGAAAACTGGGGCAGTCCGTGTCGACACGAAGGTAGGAAACCTGTGGACTTCGCGATGAGGCAGAGCGCCGGCTCCACTACTGGCCGTTTTCAATGCCCGATTTCGGGGGTCGGCAACCTTGCACTAAATGCGGCCGGATCGACACGGCTCGAGCCTGAGGACGGAGTGTGCAATCGAGGGCGGTGTCGATTTGCACGGAGGAGGGAGCACGAGTCGAAAATGATGCTTCAAGTATGAAATAAATCTCCTATCGGCGTGCTAGGCCGGCCGGATTAAATCTCTTCGCGGGCTGGATTTGGAGTCGCCGCGGAAAATCTTCCGCGGTGTAATCCATTTCCAGTAACATTCGGAAGACCTACTCCGATACCATTAGCGATTCGTCATGGCATGGGAAAACATATATTTCCTGAAGTACGCGTGTAGTCCTGCACTTAGAAGCGGCTCGATTCGCAGATCGTTCGAGAAAGGAAAACGGCCCCGCCCCGCCTCTCTCCTCCGGTAAACCCCACCGTCGCCCTCACCCCGTGCATCGATGCTAAACGCGCGCGAGCAAAGGGAGGTTCCCCGCGGAAATCGATCGCGGTCGATACGGCCCCCCTCCCCCCTCACACGACCGAGTCTCGGGGCGACGAAAAGCCCCAGCGGAGCGAAAGGCGAGGAGGCCGCTTCCCGCTTCCAAGCCGAATCATGAAGGCCTACGAGAGCGCCCCGAAATTCGCGAACGGGGCGAGGATCGGTGGCATCATCGGGATCGTCCTCAGGTGAGCACATCCTTGCACATCCCTGCACATCCCCGCAGATCCTCGCAGATCCTTTCGCGTTTCAAAGAATTCGCGACGGAAATGAATCTCGTCGCGAATGTCTCGACGCAGATGGAAGATGAGCATCTACAAGCTGATCTGGTTCGAACTCTTCTTCTGGCTCGTCTTCTTTTACGGCTTCAACATGCTCTACACCTACGGACTGGATCCGGGTCAGAAGAAGTGAGTGCGACTTCCCTCTTTTCCTTTCGATTTTATTCGCGAGTCCGTTTTTAAAGTCGCACGAGGAATTTTGAAATCCGGCACGGCCGGCAACCCGCGTTTCCCGCAGACGAATCGACCGAAAAAAAACGCTTCTCCTCCTTCCAAAATGCATTCGGCTCCGTTTTTTGCGAATCCTCGCAAGTTTTTGCACGCGTGCCGATCTCGCAGGTCCTTCGAGACGGTGGTGACGTACTGCCGCGACTTCAACAAGACGATCCCGCTGCTCTTCGTGCTGGGTTTCTACGTCACGACGGTGTTCACGCGGTGGTGGGGGATGTGGAACTCCCTGCCCTGGCCGGACGAATTCATCCATTACCTCACGCTGTATCTCCACGGAAAGGTAGCAGAAAATTCTGACGCGGGAGTTGGAAGGTCCTTTCCGGCACGAAGTGTTGGTATCCATATGCATAAGAGGCTGATCCTGTTAATCCTGTTAATCCTGTTCCGGGAAACTCCTCCGAGACGGACGAACGGATTATCACGAGCGAGGTGTCAATCGAAAGCTTAGGACCTGGAGGCGATACTCGTTGGGTGAAAAGTCCGAAAAGGTCGCTGCGGACGTTATTGCCATGCGTCCTCCTGTCTGTCTCCGCGTCGGAGGAATGCACGGGTCGACTCATCCGAGTTGAAACTCGATCGGTCCGATTCGATTCGTGGCCCGCACCTGACGCAGAACTCGGTCACCGACGGAGCTTTTCTGATCGGAGCCGTGGATCGTGTGGGGCCGATATGGCCGTCTCTGATGATGTATTTGCCCCAAGGGTGGGACCGTAGCAGATCTGCGCGGAAACGCATTTTCTGGCGGAACGGTTCGCAGCAATGGAGATGCCGTGGAAGAAGACAGGGTGGCGAATCGTGCCTTTGCCATGGGAAACCGTGCAAGAAAGTCATATCGGGAAGGCTAAAACTCATGAAAATTTCGCAATACGCCGTATAAAACCTCCTTCTTTGGGATTAGTTGTGCGATTTCAATACCCGGTCATCTTTCATTCATATGTGATACATATACGTAATACATAGGAGAAGAGCCTGAACAGATTTTCACGAGTCGATCGAATGGTTATGAACGGAAGCGATACTTCTTGGGTCAAAAGTTTGAAGAATCCTCCTATTTTCATGGAATGAGTCCAAATTTTGGCAATGAGTCATCATACCGAACGCCTTTCCTGGCGAAATCGTCACACATCCGACCCGCACTCGACCTAAAACTCGCTCGCCGACAGGACCGGTCCTGTCGCCGACAGGACCGGTCCGAAGCTCGCTTTGCCCCCCCTGGGCTTCGTGGCTACGAGGTCTCGCGTGAGCATTCGCTCGCACCCGACCGGAAACTGAATTGTCGACTTCGCTGCACTCTCGGTGGGCGGGGCAGATCGGTCCTGTCGAGCCGATCCGCGTCCCCCTGCAGCTTACACTTTTTTTTTGCATTGCATTCACTATTTCTTCATCATTCTCGGACGAAATATGCACCGACGCAATCGACTCCTGAAGAGCTTGCTGTTGACATGCCACATGTACCAATCACGGATAACGCCATTTCGACAAACATAAAGAACGCAGGTTTAATTTTTAATTAGCAGTGAGGGAAAATACAATACGTAAAGGAACAAAGTTGGAATTTGAAAATGCCACACTTTCATCAATAATAGTCTCACGTGATGAGGGAACCCTCAACAAAATGAATGCATTTTCTCTCCTTCTTCATCCATGATTCCCCAAAATGAGGCTGAATTTCTGGTTCGTTCGGCTAAATGTAGAAGGAATGCGGCTCGTTCGAAATGCCTTCATCCTCTTTGCTCTGAGGTTAATTATTTATGGTATAGAGGAAAAACTTTAAAGCCCTGAGGGAAATGGTCCGATGGTCGCGCATTCAGGTGATCGAAAATATTTTTCTTTATTTTATTTCATCATTATTATGACTTTTTTTGGGGGAGGGGGGGGGGGAGGAGCATAATGAATATGTCATGAGGACCGGAGACAGATGGGCCGACAGGAGATGGACGAGAGATAGCCAAAGGGATGGCCGGGACTCGAATGAGGTCCGCCTGATTGCCGGTCAGATGTGCCACGAATAAAACCACCAAAGCGGGGACATAGAGCAACTCCTCCGTCGCCACACGTGAGACTTCGTTCCGACGGAAACCGCGTCTGTCGGCCTCAGTTCAACGCGGCTCTCCCGCGGTGAACTACGCCATTTCATGGCATTTCATTCCTCCTACGCCATTTCATGCCATTTCATTCCTCCTACGCCATTTCATGCCATTTCATTCCTCCTACGCCATTTTATGCCATTTCATTCCTCCTACGCCATTTCATGCCATTTCATTCCTCCTACGCCATTTCATGCTAGCCTATCCAAGACCTTCGCCGGAAAATTACTACTTCTTTTCTCGTCTTTCGCAGGTAAAATATGCGCCGCCGCAATCTACTCATCAAAAGCTTGCGATTGATGCATATCGCATGTACCTTTCGGCGTGTGGTCCCACTTTATATGTTTTCCCATAAGGGAAATTTTTCAATTAGCAGTAAGAGAGATTCAGTCATTAATTAGATACAAATGGCGTCGTTTAGATGCAATAGACTGCGTAGTCCACTCCGAGAGAGAGAGAGAAATAGCGTCGGGAAAAAGAAACTCAATATTTTTAAAATCAATTAATCAATTACCACATTTTGTGTGCAAGCTGTCAGACCATAACAATTATTACGGTACCATTGTCCCCTGCACGCGATTTCTTCTTCATGGTTAGGTGATTCGGTACACTGCGTGTTATAAACGTAGATACGGATGAGAGACGGCTGAGCATCGAATTCACGCAACCCATCCCAATGAAAAACGAATTTTTAAGGGAAATTCTCATTAGTTTCAGATTTCCTGATATAACTGTCTTACACGTTTTCCCATGCCATAGGTACGCTTCGCCACCCTCTCTTCTTACACGGTATGTCCTTTATTCTGAACCGCCTCATCCGAAAATGCGTTTCTGCGCAGATCAGCGAGGACCCATCAGTCCCCCCTTGGAGCAAAAACTTGGTGAGTTCTCAAGCTCAGAGGCCTAAGAGGGCTGCAGGCCTGCCATGGCAGTTCAACACGATTCGCGGCTCGGAGCAGCAATGCTCGGTCGACGATCGTGTTCCGGGTAACCCCTGGCGTGGAGGAGGTCGTGAATTTGCTCGCACGCAGGGTGACGTCACTAGGGTGTGCATAAAAGGCGCCGTCGGGGACCATTTCGGCTCACTCTTTCCCCGGGATTCGAGGCAGGACATTTCCTCTCCTTCCTTGCTGTTCTCGCGCACTCGGCCCTCCTTTGCGCTCTGCTTGCCTTCCCAGCTCCTCTATCCGATTATTTCTCATGTTGTCTACGTGTCGAGAGTTTTTCGATGTGCAGTCTATACTTACTCAGCCATTGGTATTCCCTCGTGGTCACTCTTAGCTTCTCGCTATATCCTCTCTCTGGCTCCTTTTTCCATTCGTTAGGTAGGAAAAATTGCATATATCAGGGCAATTGCATATATCAGGGAACGGAAAGTTCTGGCCGTTTCGAGAATTTTCCACTAAAAAATTTCTGGAACTTCCCCGAACCTTCCACAGTAGCAGTATATAATGGGTGTGTGGCCGTGATTACGCAGCAGTTGCTTAGTCGTTCAAAGCCTATGAACATGACTTCCAAAATGGACTTCAACAAGACTGCCCAACGTCAGTGCCTTCTTTACGACTTCCTATCTGGCATCACAGCTGTTGAATCGAGTCGCCGCATCTGCGCAGCGTTTGGTCGAGGTGCAGTTTGCGAAAGGACAGCGCGACGATGGTTCCATCGTTTCCGGTCTGGAAATTACAGCCTCGAGGATGAGGCCATCTGAAATCGACGACGAGCAGTTGCAGCACACAGTGGAAGCCGATCCGAGCCAGAGTACCTGCGACTTAGCGACAGTACTTGGCTGCGCCCAGTCCACGATCGTG
>CAJPEV010003807.1:4342-24748 GCA_905338385.1 Darwinula stevensoni
GGGGGGGGGGCGGTGTACACGCCCTGGGGACAAATTTCGCAGGCCTAGGCATACCCCATGGATGGACGATTAGGCCAATACTACTCTCATGCACATTCCTCGAAGGAAACGGGATGGAGAATAAGCAGCTGTTGGCTTGCATACTATAGATACAGTTCGACATTGGCGGTACTTGCCCTGATGGGAATGATTCAGCAAGCTTATATCCAACCCTTGGACGATTGCTCAGGCCTACAACGATCTTTAATATTAGCCATCTTAGCGTTAAAACTCTCAAGTGGCTTATGTGGTTCATATGGCTGCGATTACTCCTACTTTTTTGGGGATTGATATGCTATTAAGAGTGTCTCGACTATAGACAGGAATTGAATACACCAAAGGAACACTAAACGGCACACTTACAATTGTTAATTGGTGATGTGTATGCTACAAATGACATGGCGTCATTAATAATATTCTTTAACACCTTTACTTTAATGTGCGAGTATTGAACCCATCAACAAAGGAGTTTGACCGCATTAGTAGGGGTGTGCATAAAAAACAGGTGCCTTAGATCGCAGAGCGCCGAAGGCGCGTCCATACTAACTCGCTAGTTGGAGATGCTTATGGTGAGGAAGCTCTGAATACGAGGAAATTCCAAAGGTGGTTCCAGAAATTCAGGTCTGGTGACTACAGCCTAACTGATGAAGCACTTTAAGGCCGACCTATTGAGTTTGATGATGAACTGCTGGTGGCTGCACTTCATGAAGATCCTGCTGTAACTGTTGAAAAAACTTGCTGAGAAGCTCAATTCCAACCATTTCACCGTTCACCGCCATTTGCAACGGCTAGGAAAAGTGTCAAAACTAGGAAGTGGGTTCCACATGTGTTGTCCCCAGACAATCTTAGGGATCCAGTAAACATTTGCTCTTCCCTACTCTCTCGTGCACTTCAAGCGCTGTTTTTGAATCGACTCATTACTGGGTACTCATAAAAACGTCCTTCATTGGTCAATCGCAAGGGTGATTTGTTTCATCAGGACAACGCGCGTCCTCATACCGCTCGGATCACGTGTGCCAAAATCGAAGAGCTGGGTTGGGAAAAAATTCCACATCCGCCGTATTCACCAGACATTGCACCCGCCACCAATTAAGATTACCACCTATTCAGAAGTCTACAAAACTATCTCAAAGGAAAAGAATTTGAAAGTTTGGAGGCTATCAAAAGTGACCTGTCCGCATTTTTTGCTTCAAAGCCAAAGGAATTTTGTAAACTTGGAATTGAAATGCTTGTAGAAAGGTGGCAGAGAGTCATAGAGAACGAAGGGGAATATATACTTGATTGAAATTTGATGCGATGCAGGTATATTTTAATTTTGAAAAGCAGAGATAAAAACGACATTACTTATGGGATGACCTGATACATGCCCTGGGGTACCAATTTTTTTGGGAAACGTTTTTCTTAAATATATATTTTGGCAGATGAGGTTGGCATTCAGAAAGCCAACTGAATGTCCTGAGTTCGGTTGTGTAGTAATAGCATATCTGACCTGCAATCAGAAGTTCCAGGTTCAATTCCCGGCGGCCAATCCTTGACTTTTGTTTGGCTTCTTTTGCCTTCCATTTCCCGTTACTTATTACTCATCCATAACATTATTTTTGCTTCAGACCATGAGTTAAGGAAAAATGCAAAATTTCAGATCGAAGCCCTGGGGGGTATTTTATGGGGCCGACGTATTTTTTTGTCCTGACGTATTGAGCTAGTATGAAAACATGAAACTTGGTACATAACTACATATTGGGATGCTGCAGAAAAATGGTTTCATATAATTTTTTGCATCTGTTAAACTGATGAACATGGAAAGCTGAAACGTTGCATGAATGTGACTACTGAGACAAGGAGTTAAAGATTAATGTTAAGTCTTGATACATCCCCTGGGGGAATTTTTTCGAGGGGTGATGTTTTGAAGGGAAAAAAATTACCTTGGCGAATTGGGCAGAAATAGAAAGGCGAAACTTGCCACACGTATAAGTGAAATGATAATACTGAGCTGAGGGAGTATTCAGCTTTCATGGTGCATCCCCTCCGGAAAGGACAATCGCCTCCCCAGATTTGTCCTCTTCCTTTGTCATGGATGGATACGCAGCTTGTTCTCTTGCGATCATAAATCGTGGGTGGGTCGGCTTTTCCAAACATGTTTTTTCACCAGCGAAAAGGGCAAACGTATAATATTTAAACTTTGTGGACATATAGTCCACTGAGGATGGCTTTTTGGAAAAAAAAGGTCTTTTTCGGTTAAAACGGCGCAGGGTACATGTTTTACAAAATGCGTATTTTCACGAATTTTCTGATCCAGCAAAACAGAGGGCGCATGAAAGTTTAAACTTTGCAAAGAAGAACCTGATGAATAGCTGAGTAAAGAAAAAATTCCACAATTATTATTTATAGAAGGTTGTGAGTAGCTGACTGACATAAGTAGCTATTCACATGGTGAGTTCAGGAAATGTAATACTTTGGTGTTACACGCCATAGTGGCACACTTTTCTGGGAACATATTTTCAAATAAGTTCTTTTGCTTCATTGAAACGGAGACACGTGGAAAGCTGAAACCTGGCAAGTACGTGACTGCTGACGCACTTAGCTCAAATGTCAAATTTCTAAAAAAAAAATTTGGGGGGCATATTTCTTGGGAACGTAACGTTTTCACATAATTTTTCATATCCCCGCCGAATTGGGCAGTAATAGAAAAGTAGCAGCTGACGCACGCATAACGGAGGTGATGTTGAGTTAAGGAAAAATTAAACTTTTGTGGTGCGTGTCCTCAGAGAACAGCTTTTGAGTTGGGCTCCTTAGCTTTGATTATTAGAGGGAAGTATTTCAAAACGTTTTTTTAATTACTTTCCAAACAGTATTGGATTAATTGAAACATAAATTCCACAACACAGAAAGTCAAGAGGTAAAAACTCAGATCCTGACTGGCTCCAAGAGGTTGGAAATTAGACGTGTCGGGCATATTCGTTTGAGCCACCAAGTACAGTATGAAACTGACAAGAAAAGTGAAGGAGATGGAAGGAGTCCTGGGGAAGTGAAAGAAGATTGAAGGGAAGAAACAACAAAAAACAGCAATGGATTTGGTGAGGCAGTTTTACTATGATGACTCAGTTTCTCGAACGTGTCCAGCTGCAAGGGACTCTGTCTCCGGAAAAACAGGGATTAGCCGTCGAGAACAACGAACCAAGAGACTGGTCCCTGGCAACCTGAAGGAAGTGTACCAACTATTCAAAAACAAAAATTCAGATGTTCACTTTGGGTTTTCAAAGTTTGCTGAAATTCGCCCAAATGAATGTGTTCTAGCAGGTGGATGTAGTAGTCGAACCGTGTGCGTATACACAATACATCAAATTGTCAAGCTGATGTTACATGGAAGAATTAGGCGAACCTACAAAGAATTGATCTCCAATGTTGTATATCACCAGTCAACAGAAGCCTGCTTATTGGGCCAATGCAAAAGCTACCCAGGAATGGAATTCCTGCATGAGACTTCCTGACTAGCTTTAAAGAAGGTACGGTGGACACGATTACCAACAAAAAGTGGGTATCCACTGATCGTGCCAATCTGGAGACGGCTCAGCAGAAGAGTTTGTGGCTAAGTTGCTGTCGTAGCTAATACAGCTGAAGACCCACGATTTATGATCGCAAGAGAACAAGCTGCGTATCCATCCATGACAAAGGAAGAGGACAAATCTGGGGAGGCGATTGTCCTTGTGGTTTCTCAGAAAACCATGCGTTTGTTGTGCAAGATGAAGCGCAAGGATTTCACTGGAACAACGGCCAAGCAACATTGCATCCTTTTGTCTGCCATTTTCGAATCGAGGATATTGGTGAACTGATGCACCTGAACTTCTGCATAATTTCAGATTCATTGACCTATGGCACTGTGGTTGTGTACCACTATCGGAATCTCCTCATCCCAATCCTGAATGATAAAGTACACGTAGTATTGAGAATCTTCTACTTCTCTGATGATGCAACTGCTTAATATGAATTATAAGGAACTTCTGAAACCTGTGCCATCACGAGGCAGACTTTGGTATCGCCGCATGTTGGCACTTCTTTGCGACGAGTCATGGAAAGGGTCCATGTGATAGTCTTGGCGGGACTGTGAAACGTCTGGCCACAAGGGCCAAATCCTATCCAGCGGCCAAATGAAGGACGCATCCTAAGTGCAATAGACCTTTTATACTTTGCAAAAGCCTGCGTGGAAAATATCCAGTTGATGAATGTGAAGAAGGGGGATGTCGAGGAGAAAGGGAAGACACTCCAGCAGGGATTCCAGTCCGCCCAGGCAATTTCTGCAGCCCGGAAACATCATTCATACGTGCCTATTGATGCGAACGACCTTCAAATCCGAATCTACTGTGCTGCCAAAACCAATTCTGTCAGATATGAGACGATAATATCCTACATCATTTCACTTAAATTCCGAAATGTCATATTTCTTACTGTCCTTGCATGTTGAAATATGAGATTCAAAATTGAAAGAAAACGGTGTAGAGCAGCCGATTCAAACTATTTCAATACCATGAGTCCGTTCCATTAAAATGTTTGTGCAAAAAATTAATTCGATTTTGAGCTTCCTGAAAATAACGCATCCTAAAACGGAAAATGGAAAGGACATTTTTTAATACAAATCTCGCTACTGGGCCAAATCCTCTTGAAAATTCATGAGCTTCATTGCCTCATTATTCCCGTGATATCTTGCAAATTTGATTAAATTTAAACATTAAAGATTTCTCATATGAGACTACATGAACATGAGCTTGAAATAAAATTAGATATAGCTAAAACATACCTTTAAATGAGTTCTAAATGAACATTCTATGACAAATAGCTAAGGAGTTATTGAAGAACGTCTGATACAGGTCAGCCTGACCAGCTAAAATAGGTAAACATTTTGTGACCTCGCCACGGACACACCTTTAGTCCGAAAATAAACATATCTTGGATTTCCCTTTGGATTTCCCTCATTTGGGACAAGCGCTACCTTCTCACTAAATTTCAGCCAAATCACTGATGATCGACTATGAAGTCATGTGGAAATTTGTCGATCTGACATGGAATAATTCACTGAAAAGTACATTTCATGATTGTGTTGCATAGCTTCTCGCACTTCCTTATCATAACGCAGGCAACTTTGTTGGTGTCTAAGGATTTTCATACAATCCGGGACACTTCATTAATTGCACAAGCTCATAAACATAACTAATATTGAAATATGAATGTTTTCATGAGTCATTTCCATGGTTTCTCATAAAAGGTAGGTTCAAAAAGTTTCGAGACTGGATTTATTGCACGCGAACGGTGAGCGTTACGGCAATGTTGCTGTGTCACCAACAAAGTAGTGGCCCTGGCTTTCTGCACACTTTTGCCAACGTTTGTAAAGTTTCTCGGATTAGAACTGAAACTCATTTTTAGCGACTGCGTTCAGTGCCGCCACCGTAGCTTCCTTCACCTCTTCCGTGGAGGAAAAACGGTGTCCCTTCCAGGCGCTTCTTCATTCTTGAGAAAAGTTAAAAGTCGTATGGTGAATGGTCCGGGGAGTAGGGGGATGTGGTTGTAAGACGGTGCCGGTGTCTGTCAAATAACAGCTCACCATCAGCGATCTGTGCTCTGGTGCGTTTCTTGTCTGCCAATATATCGGTGGTCGTTTCCTCTGAATTGCTTCTCGGAGACGCCCCAACACATCTACGTACATCTCTACAGGGTGGCCCAGATTAATATATACATTTTTTAACAAGACCGTATGCCTTAAGTATTTTAATACCTGCATGTAACTATGGTGGAATACATTGTCAAAGGATCGAAGAAGTGAGTCACACTCTGTTTTCCATGGAGTGGTCCACCATGCGGCCCTCCATGGCGATGCAAGCTTCCAGTCGCAACTTCACGTTGTCACAGGCCTTCTTGCACATGTCTAGGGGAAAAAACGCCTTAAGGAGGCAATAACGACGGGCTTCGAGACCTTACAATACCTAGGATACCGCCATCTGGAACAGGAACTCTATAGGGGTATTGGTTTTTAGCTCACCCCAGTTTAGCCCACTAGACCCGGGCCACTCAACTGGACCGCGTCTGCCGATCCACCGACCTGGAAATGTTTGATCCAACCAACTCCGCACAGTGAGAGCATAATGCGGTGGTGCTCCATCCTGCTGCCACCACATGGTGTCAAAATCATCGCGTTGCGTCAATAGGGGATGCACAGTGTTCACCAGAAGGTCACGGTAGCTGTCTCCTGTGACTGTGTCCTCAAAGAAAAACGGGCCGAGCAGTCCATCGTAACTTACGCCGGCCCACACCATGACACCAGGGCTCTGGTTGTCCACCTCCAATTCAATGTGTGGATTGGTTGCACGCCAATACACGCAGTTGTGGCGGTTCACATATCCTGAGACGTGAAATTTTGCCTCATCACTCCATTCCACATGGCGTGCTAACTCAGGATCGTGCTCCAGCATTGCAAGCCAAGTTTCGGCAAACTCCAATCGCCTGTCGGAATCATCTTCGAGCAAGTGATTTGTTAAGCGAGGATGATATGACCTCAGTTTCAGATCCAAGTCCTAAGAAACTTATGAACATGCTCTTTACAGATTGGCTCGTCTATCGGCGGAAACGCTGAACAGGAAAAGAACTCTTGACCGGTTGAGTAAAACGTCCGCGTGAAACAACCGCAGTCATCGTTCGGTCTTGGGTCTACTGCGTTTACGCTCTTCAACGCTGCCAGTTTCATCAAACTTCTTGTTTACGTTCTTAATCGTTATCAACGAAGGTCCTGGTGTCCCAAACTTAGCTGCCATACGACGTTTCACTTCTGAGTAATTGTTGGTCGCTGAGTACAACCTCACACAATCCACCTTCTCTTCCAGACTCAATCGCTGCGCCGCCATCTTGATATGGACGATCCTCATGATTCGCGCCTTTTTCGCATCCCCTTGCTCACATAACTCGCGCAATTTGTATTGCGTCAGTCGCGCGTGACGCGCACACGGCGCTTTCAAAGATTGTATATATTAATCTGGGCCACCCTGTATTATAACAGATTCACAAAATTCCTTGGGATGTTGCAGCGACGCATGATTAGCATTTCACTGAAGGATATTGCTAGTGTATATTTCCAATTAAGAAAAATGTAAGATGACATCATCTTTTTGCAATTAAAATCCATAACTCTAGTGGATTGCATACATTTATTCTTAGTTTCTACTTTAATATAAAAAATGAACTTCTAATAAATGAAAATATTGCCAACATCAGGTAGTAATAATTTCAAATTAACTGCCTTGAAATTGGAAATAATGTTACAACAACTGTTGGACCTTTCCAAGTTACGTATAGCAAATCTTGCCCTCCTTGCATTCCTTGCATTATCACATTAATTACTCCAGCTGAAGACTTGTGATGCAATTATGAATGCAATACTGCAATTGAAGAAACAGGCTAGGAGACTCAATGATGCGGCGCATGGCTCGGAGTTTAAGCAGATAATCTCAAAGACTCTGAAATAAGAATTATCCTCAACAAGAAGCCAAAAGCCCATAAAATATAAGAACTTAAAGAATTTTCTAGGACAGACTATTTAAACTCCAACCTTCTGCCCACAGCATAGGACTTGCGACATCATCCGAAAATTGCATACAGTACATACACTTAACTTTAAAATTACAGCACCAAAACGTTCGGAAACATAGATTACATTTAGTAAATGAACTCCTTGCATCACACTAGGGAACTGATGAGTTTCAATTGTGCAGAATGATTGAATGGAAGAGGGGGTTATGGGCCCCACTAATTTCAATGGCACACAGTGCATATCAGCGAGTTCGTTTGACTTTCGGGCAAGCAAACTCGCTATGGTCGCGCCTCTGTGCTCAATTGTGCACGTCAGTAATTCATTCAATAATTTATTTTTTAAGTGGAAAGAACTTATTAAAAGTATGTACCTGTCGAAATGAGTGCCAAGAGAGAACGAACCCATTTTTTATTCATAATAATTACTCCGAATATTTCTTGTGTTCCTAACTTCAAATCTCTTAATAAACTGCCCTGGGGGTCATATTTAAAATGTATGATATGCACTCAGCAATCGAACAGGTACTCTCAGCTTCCTTCTGTTCTCTCATAAAATGAGAAAATATTCCAAAAAATAGGTATTTTGCAAAAATAAAAAATGTGCCCTGAGGGGTTTTAACTAAAAAAAAAACATTTTTAATGAAATCATAATACTCGGAGAACTACGTGCTTTCCAAGTTTCAGCCTTATCTGTATGCTCTTTTTGCTAAATCAAAAATATTTTCTAGAAAAGCAGATGCAGCCAAAAGCCGTGCCCTGAGGGTATGCACCTGGAGACCTGACTTTTTCTGAACTCACCCGCACCTCAATTATTAGTGCCAATTTTCAGTTTTCCATTTCTGCTCTTTCCGTTAGGAAAAAAATATTATTATTGAAAATGTCACCCCTGAAATATACATACCCTGGAACCTGACATTTCTCCTGAACTCAGTGTTTCAATAAACGCGTCCGTGTCAACTTTCAACTTTCCACAATAATTTTTTAGTTGGATTATTTTGAAGAGAGCAATGAGTAAAGCGTAAATAAACTTTGAGGTGCTCATAACTTTTAAAAATAATTTGCACTCGAGTGTTGGGAATTTCAAGAATGAAGAGCCTTTCAAACATGATCAAGTAGCATTGTTTTGAACGTTGCTTCGTTGTCTTGTACGTAAAACACCGAATAATTTGAATTCCCGAGATTTCTAGAGGAAGAAAGGTCCGATGGAATCAGAGAAACCAGATGCATTCTGAGTAAATGATTTCTTGCAGGAAAATGTACACAGGTTCATCGCTCGTCAGGTTCAATAATCGTCTTGCAACTCTTCCTTGGAATGCATAGTTCGTGCAAAATCCTACAGGACCACGGAAAGAAGAATCGTTCAATAATAATCAAACTTCTCTTTTGGAGCAATAAATGGCACCACACGCAAACAGCAAAATTCAACGTCAAAAGGAGAGGAATCGATTGGAAACATATAGAAGGCTTTCCATATTTCCACATCTGAAATTTTTTTTACCCAAGGAAAGAAGGCTACAATGCCTTGCTCAATCTTAATTCCTGGTCATCCGCTTCTTCACATTCAGGTTTTCATAACAATTAGGTTTCCACATAACGTAGACCCCAATATTAGTTAACAGTCAATCTGATATATTCATCATGTTTATTTATGCTTCCAAATTCTAGAGAATAGAAAAATTCAAGAAAGAGCCACATTCCAGTAGTGGCTTACCAAAGAATGTCCAGAATTTCCGTATTTCTCACATCATTGCCTGCTATCATCGTCAGTAGTTCAGCTATATCAACATCAAGCCACCATAGCAAAGGCTATGCACCAAAATTTATAACTTCGTCCAAATTTCTCGAATCTGGTGTTGGAGTTCCATTCCAATGTGTCACCTGCCTCGCAGAGCGCGCCGCACTCATCCGATAAGATAGCCGGCAGGACGAGGGAGAAGAATGAAGGTACTAGTCTGTCTTTTCGACCGAATCGTTACTGGTTTTCATTTGGAAAAAAATATGAATCAGCTCTGTGGTGCTCAGTGATGCTACCGGCTAAAGCAACTGTTACCTTACGCCGTGCCATACCGCGATAGTCTTATGATGGCGACGAACAGACGACTGACCATCGTTCTTGTTGGAGTGACAGGAAGCGGAAAATCCACCCTCGGGAACATAATTCTTGGATTCGAACCCGATCACCCAGAGGGTTTTCTCACTAGCTCCAGCTCGAGAAGCTGCACTCTCGACACGGAAACCAGAAATGGCTTCTGGCTGGGAGATGAAGAAAGACCAATCCGCATCATCGACACACCGGGACATGGAGACGGCGAAGGTCGGGACAAGGACCTCAGGAAAAAAATGGTGAAATTTCTTCAAGCTGAGGGGACGGTGGACGCCTTTGTTTGGGTAAAGAATTCCCAACGGCCGAGGTACGACAAGCTAGAAGCGGAATATTTCGGAACATTGGTCAAGGTATTCGGACCGAGCTTCTTCAAGAATCTAGTGGTCGTCCTCACCCGTTGGCCCTTCGGCGAGAAGGACGAAGATAGACGCAAGCAACGGCGACCGCCCTTGACATTGGAAGGAGTGATGATGGAGCTTTGGAAATCCTTCGTGGAAGGTCGCGATGCTGTCGAGGTTCCGATGATGGCCATCGACGCGCTGCACGACAACGAAGACAACATCGAGGCCGCAGCGTTCAGACGAGAAGTGGAGGCGTTCCACGACACCATCACCCGGTTCAGCGCCATGCCGGTGAGGGAAATTCAGATGGTCCGCACCGAAGCTGAAAAGCTCGAGCAACAAATCGACCGGCTGAAAGAAGAAATGAAAGCGAACCGAGACCGAACTGCTGAGGCATTGAAAACCACAATGAAGAAAATGGAAGAACTGGAGGATAACCTGAAGCGGAATCGAGAATCGCAGAAGCCCCCATCCTGGCTGGAGTCCCTCGTTCCCATCGCCAGCGACCTCGCCAAGGTGTTGTTGGATTTCGGATTGCGGATCGCTGGAAGAAGACTGATGAAGTAAGTGAAGAAGTCGCAATGAAATCCTGATAGACATCCAGTCTCTTCCAAATTCTTCTTCATCTGTTCCCCTCCCTACTTCTTTCTACGAATTGTTGGATGTCCTCCTAACAAAATCTTCCCAAGCCTAATGATCAATTGCATGCTTTTGGCTACCTGCATGTTGAAGGAAGTGATCAATTGTGGTTTTTTCGCAAGACTGAGTTAACACTTTTAAGCCTGGGGCGTTCCTGTCTTCTCAAGTTGCATCTCTTTCCTCATGACGGTATCAATGTTTTTGCCTACTTTCCACCATAATTACATTGCTGTTCCCTCCCGTAATATTAGACAGCCTCCTGACTTCTTCATTCATGATATCGTCATCCCAATGGACGTTGAAAATTTTCCGGTGCATTTTCAGTTCAAATGCTGTTAGCTTGTGCTTGTCATTTTTTTTTTAATCCATATCTCACAGGAGTGAAGGGTTACAGAATAGACCTGACAGCGAAGAATATAATATCAATAATTTCGTTTTGATGCTAAAGTGCTTTTTCTTCCACATTTTCCCCATTTGCTGGATGCAGTTTTTCTTGGGTCTACTGCTTCTCTTAATCTTTGAGTCATCCTTTGCCTGATTGTAGCTCCCATATACTACAGGGCACTGATACGTTATTTGATGATGTCGTATAGTCTGATTTCAACCTCTACCTATTGTGTGATTTCAAGAATGTATTTCCTCTTCTCCTTTCTAATCTCCAACCCATATTTGATGTTTGGTCTGTTGACTGGTGAGAATATCTCGAGCTGCAGCTCTCTTTTCGGTCATTAGGTCAATGTAATCTGCGAACCGCAATCTGGTGCTCGTCTCCCATTGATGTCTACCTTCGAATGCATGTAAAGACTCGTTTTAGACGTGCAAAAAAATTTTTCAGAATGCCAGGAGAGAGTGAAACATGAACTTCACATAGGTCACGTTAAGTACTGAAATAGAACATGTTTTGTATTTGACTTTTCAACATATTTTCTGCTAAATCCGACCCAAATGAAGATCTCCTGAAGAATGAAGAAGTAATGTCTCTAAATCCTCCTCTAAATCAAAACCAATAGTTAGGGTATACTCAAGTCTTCGTTTATGATGCGGATGAAGTGGATCAAATGCAGCAGCGCACGACTATTCGGAACGGGGAAGTGCGTCGCTGTTTGATGGAGCAAGTGGCACTGGCAAACAATTCCTGTACATCACATGGATTTATATACTGAACGTGTCATTCATCGCGCAAAAATCAGTCGATTTGTCAAATTATTTTTTCATATCCATACGTTGGGATATTTTTGTTCGTTATGATATAAACTCTCCGTTTCGTTCCCACGTCTGTCCCGTTTCTTGATCTTTCATGGTTCCTCCCATATTTATTTACTTTACCCATGTTAAACTAATTTTGAATATAATTTGTCCAAATAGCGCGCTGTATTTCAGCCTCTCTTTGATGTATATAAGTTGCATCGTGAACTGTAGATCGGGTTTAGGCAGCGGGAACCTGGTTTAGATTGTTCTTGAAATTTTTTCTAGTTGCAGAAACAACGTCGAATAGGAACCAACCTATTCCTTTCAAATGTCAGAGGGCCAGGTCTCGCTCTTCCCCTTGGGGGACTTCCAATCGCATCTTCCAACCTACTTCCCACCGGATGGAACAAATAAAACAATCCAAGAAAGAAGAATTATCATCGTACTATAGAGTCATTTATCATGCTTGCGACTCGGGACGGCAGCTCTTTTCTTCTTCGCAGACCTTCGAGGATTATCCTCCCGAATATATTTGCAAAGTAGCGAAGGTCTCAAACGGGTGCATTTCGTTTTGCAAGAAGGGACAAAAATTAGGCGTGGCGAAGTGAAGCCAGATTTCAAACATGTTCACATCAACAAGAAGTTAACATTTTATACACGATGTCAATTTTTTTACAATCGTCCTGAAAATGATATAATCTCCAAATAACATGTATGGTCCACTTATGCATACAATGAGCAAAGTGAAAGTGAACTGCATACAACCTTGACATGACATCACTTGATGTGAAGTACAAAGTTTACTGAAAATCGTTGAATTGCAATTTCAAACTATAAAAGGTAGATGAACTGAATGATTTAGTCCTTGAACAAAAACCTGCCATTGGCACGCTCATATATCATTATGCGTTGCACAGAAACGGGAAATTCAAGCGATTTAGGGAAATTCAATTGACATACAAGCGATTTAGGGAAATTCAATTGATATACAAGTGATTTAAGGAAATTCAAGTGATGTCTGAAACACTAACTCCAAATTCGCTTGACGGCCAAAAAAAGATACATTTCCAGATGGAAATGCACATTTAATCTCTTAGTATTTAATAATTAGCACAGCACAAAATATCTGAATAATTCTTTGAACAACTTGAGTATGGCCCTCCAGTGCTGAGTATTTCCTTATAACCCAATGAAACCCATTGAAACTTCAAAATATTAATAGATTCACAATATCGCGAGAACGCCGATGTGAAGATCCTTCCCTTCTACTGATGCAGTGCAATGTCAGTTTTTGACACTCTCCCAAAGAAGAATTTCCAGAATGGTCTGGTCCCAGCTGGCAATCCATATTACAGAAATGGTCTAAAAAAAAGGCAGTGTCCCAGTTCCTCGAATAGAGATGGGCTTCAAGTAGCATTCGATGCTGATAATATTGAAGAAAGGCTGATGCGAATTCGTGGAATTCCGGTGTTTTCCTCTTCTTTGCTTGTGGAACAACATGAAAAATTCCGGAAACTGATAAGGACTCTTTACCTGATACCACTGAAATCGTGTTTATTTTACTGCAGTCTCCCATCACCTGAGCAAACCTGATACATTCGAATGCCTTAAATAGATGGCCCGAAAACAGATATGAAAATGCTGTCTGCATATAATCTATGGATTATTTGCAGGCATTCCATATGCAAAACATGGAATGCTGTGGTTACATTGTAGAAAGGATTGTAATATCATCTTAATGTCTTTTTATACGATGCTGTAGCCCCTTTTTCCTATTTTTATTTCAGTACCTGGTCTTTCTCCACGTGAACCTTATGGAAACATTAGGAATTTTCTGGATAGAAATTTTCGGAGTTGCGCATTGTTTCCTCCAAGCGTTCCCCCTAAGAGTGTGGTGATCCGCCTGACAAAATCCACTTTTTTGGAAGGGTCGCGACGTTGACGGACAATACTCGAAAACGAGGATGAATTTCAAAAATTCCTCTCTCTTGGCTAGCTTAATATAAATTTTCATGAGAATCCGTGCACTATCCTAGAAGCCTATCGATTTTTCCTGGGGCCTCTTTTGACAATTTATGTCATTTCTTCCATTGCGGGTCAATTTTCTCTCCTCACCGGCGACGAATGAAGGATTTTTTGTGCCTATCCCATAGGGGGATGTTTCACGGATCCAATGACACCAAGATTGCTTACTGTACTGTCTCCAAAGGGATAGAGAATGCGAGGCTTTAATTACGAACTCGCATGAAAAATTGAATGCTCGCGCGCAGTTCTTCCCTCTTTCACTTCCCTCCCGCTTCGCACAGACTTGTGCGTGCTCGTGATTGTGTGCGTCTGTGTGACTGAAAAAGGGGGAAGGGGACCGACGAGACTTCAACTGGCGCCTATCGCTTTTGGTTATTTTTCCTTGTACTTGAGGCGCCTTTTTTTTCATCAAATGCACCGCTTCCTCTTCCCCATTATAAGAGTCCTCTTGGCACGTCGCCACTCGCCCCAACCTGTCTACTCTTTGCATCTCCGAGACTTGGAAATAGGACCTAATCGGGATAAGGAATTAGTTGAAACCTTTGGACAGAGTATCCTCAAAATGAAGATAATATATTTCGAAACGACTATGAAAATTGACTGCCGAATCATGCGCGAATGTGTTGAGTCTCCTCTGACCTAGAACGATTTGACTGAGGCCATGTTGAAGTATTATGCAGCAATTGACCGCGTTGCTCCTGCATGCTTCTTTCCTCGTCTACGAGCTGCTTTCCTCAGAGTCAATGGTGTGATGGAATAACCAGATAACGCCTACATCGCCTTTCTAGGTGAACCGGTAGGATTAGGCATTAGGTAGAATTTCCACTCGCGAGGCATACAACATCTTGTATGAGTAGGGATGGTAACTCTCCTGTTTTCCTCCCTTTCCTCCCAACCTATACGCAAAGAATATTATGAGATTGTGATTTTTCCGGTTTCACTCCCTAATGGAATAAAGAAATGCAGTCGGAGAGAAAGTGTAGTAATTCCTGCTGTTCCTTTGTCCTGAGGTCTTGCACTCATTCCAGTTCGTAATAGGGTATTGGTCGACGATTATCGCTTCCTGCAAAAGCATTTATAAAATAGGGGCAGCCGTGGAGATGTACCTATATTTGTAGCACCCTCTCCATAACCCCCCTCCCCGTCTTTTGATCTTTGACATATAAGAGTTTTCAGGTATGCCTATTTGAAACCTTTATTTTTTAAGTTAATTTTATTATATTTTTTCCTTTTGTTACATGCTATTGTTCCCCCTTATTATCCATTTTCATATTATTTCTCTCAGATTTATTAGCGACGAAAACAACGATCAATCCAGGGCGCAGCCCATTCCTCTGGTGAGGACTTTTTAGATCTCCGCGAGGAAATGGATTGGCATGGATTACCTACCATACTGAATGTGTAAGGAGGAATGCATACATTTAGGTGATATCCCATCGGAGAAAGAAAAGTATCCCATGGCTATAATTGCTGAATTTTTTTTTTAGCATTTTCCGTAATCGCTAGGCGCGGTCTCATGAGAGTCTGCTATGAGATGGAAAGATCCTGATGTAACACAGCTTCTCCTGGGGTAAGAACCATTGCATTACGTAACCATTAATTCATTCAAGCATGCACAAAAAGTTCAATTCTGATGTTAGTCATGAGAAATGGGGAACTTTGGAACAGACTCCAATTCTCGATGAGTATGGGATAAGGCTCTATAAATTCCGCTCGCCAATGGTGAATCTTCATTCCCTTTCACAAGCCAGAATAGGAACAGTGACACGGTGAGGTATACTTGTCCCGTGTACCTAGCTCTAGATACAGGGGGAAATAATTAGTCCATGAAGCTTAAGTTCTACAAACAATATCCGAAGACAGTGCAACCTTTCACATATCCAACTATTCCAATGAAATACGGATATGCTTAGAAAACTTCATTGATCATATCCTTGGAATTTTCAAAATAACTTCCAGGTACGAAACTTGAATATGCAGATGAAGCAAGGGAAAAGGGTACCAGACTCAAATAGTGCCTTTAGAAGGTTTCTCCTGGATATGGGGGCCGGGGAGAAGGGGGGGGGGGGACAGAAGTAAATTCATTTCTCATACGCACGTTCAGACTGAAAAAGGCGGGAACGTGAATGCTAGTGCCAGGCACGTCTTGGCAAGTGAGAGGGGAGACGAGGAAATGAATAGGTAGACCCAGTGAAAACACACAAGAATTTTCATTGACCATTGTCGTCTGCTGGCCATTTTAGCCACAATAACAGGAATCTAGTCTCACCACTCGGTAACCGGTTCACCACGAAAGATGATTTAGGTGTCATCTGAATTCATTCCATCACACCCAAGAGGAAAGTAAGTAGCTCGAGGTCGTTGGCGAGGAAGGAGGCATGCAGGGGAAATGCGGTCGACTGCTCCATGATTCTTCGACGTGGTCTCAGTCAAATCGTTCTTGGTCAAAGGAGAATCAAGACATTCGCGCATGATTTGGCTCTCATTTTTCACAGTAGATTGGAAAGATCTGTGCAAAAAAAGTATAATTATCCTCATTCTTAAGATAGTTTGAATCTTGGAACCAAAGTATCTAAAACTTAAAATTTATTCGTGCTGATTTTCAAATGACTCCCAATAATTACCTTTAAACTTTGACTCCAATTTTAATCTGCCTTCAATGTCCATGCAAATATCCACGCTATTAATTTGTGTCTTTCCCGATAAATGAAGAATGACAGATGAGATAGGTCAGGTGCAACGAGAAGGAAGTTCCGGAATATGCATTCCGCTACCCAATCCGTCGGAGCAACATCAATAATTTTCCATTAATATTTAGAAACTCTGAGGAAGATGATGAGACCAATATGAACATTTTTCAGAGAGAGATGTTGATGTGAGCCTCTGGAGAGACCCACCCAAATCCTAACCCATCCGACTTCATGGCTAGACTGGAATTTTCCTGAGGGAATATGGGTAGAAATCATGATGCTTCAGGCGTCGACATTTCCGAAATTTGCAGACATTTTCCACACGAACACCCTAGGAGGCATTAGAGCCCGGTCAAATGAAGATGGCGGCAGCAGTCCTACTAGAAACTGTTCGCTTGTCATGAACATTCCATGGGAACCCATACGGATATCTCTAACAAATCATATATGCGTCCCTGCAATCCATAAACTTATCTCCATCGAGTAATCATATGACATTCCACGTATTAGGCTATAAAGATAAAAAGAATACATGAAAAACCCTTGGGAGTAGCGTTTTTTGTCTCGATTCCTAGCACATTTCGTTACTCTTCTTCGAAATTCCCTATTCAGGCGCATGAGTTTAGGTATACAGTTCAACCAAGAGGCATTTTAAAGTCGTATGGATGATCATTTCAGTGGTCGAAATGAAATTCGGGAAATTGGTTTGAAAATTCGATTTCTCCGTATTAGGGGCTCGTGATCTATGACTTTTGAAGTCAGCTCCAACCTTCTTCCTCGTTTGAAATTCCATTGCTTAATCTTTCGATTTCTTTCTTTGGTGTTCATGTGGTCAACCCATTCCGATTTGTGGTTTGATTCGACCCGTCAAAGGATTATCAAGCAGCAAATTTAGCAAGGACATATGTATTCGTCGAAGGTGACGAGAGCGACCACACTCAGTACTTCTCTCGGGACCCACCAATACATTTATTCACAGATCTTGAATCCCAGAGAATCGATTTTCTCCTTAATCTGAAGCATACCATAAACACATCGCACTCAAATTTTATTCCTTTCCAAAGGAGGAAGGCAATGAGAGAAATATGCAGAAGTTTCAGAAAAGGGAGATGTTTGGACATAGTTATATTAAGGGAGGAGGGGATATCCGTTGCAAATTTCCTTTGCGAATATCACAAATACGATTCATCATTACCTAGAATAATAGGCAGCTCATGAGCATCGTTACCTTAGGCTGTGTACCGCCTGCACAAGAATTGATGCCGAAAATACGCGAGTCAAAGAAATAATTCATTCCCCTTAGTATCCCACAGGAAGAGCCGCGGCTCTCGTTTCCATTGAGAAATTCAATTGCAGGAGCCAGTGAGACTGCCGAGGGGGAAGTGCATGAGTGCGAAACGGTCTCGGGGCAGGCGAAGGAACATGGGAGAGTGAAGCGGGAGGGAAGTGAAAGAGGGAAGAGCTGCGCGCGAGCATTCAAGTTTTCATGCAAATCAGTAATTAAAGCCTCGCATTCTCTATCCCTTTGGAGATAGTAAGCAATCTTGGTCTCGTTGGATTCATGAAACATCCCTCTATGGGGTAGGCAGAAAAAATCCTTAATTCTTGGCCGGTGAGAAGTGAAAATTGACACGGAATGGAAGAAAGGACCTAAATTGTCAAAAGAGGTCGCAGGAAAGATCGATAGGCTTCTAGGATAGTGGACGGATTCTCATGAAAATTTATATTGAGCTAGCTAAGAGACTTTTAAAGAGATCTACACGGTGGCCCATAAGTCTCTTTACCACTTAAAAATTTAATAACTTTTTTTGCCATTCAGATTTTGAAAATTTGTTCCCTGGAAATTTATTATGGAAAAATTCACGACGGAGCAATGCGTAAAAATCATTGAATTTTATTTCGAGAATCAGCACTCCGTTGTTCAAACACAGAGAGCATTCATGCGCTATTTCCATGTCAGGAATCCGACCACGAAACCAGCAATACGTCACTTGGTTCAACGTTTCCAGCAACAGGGGTCTGTTAGTGATTTGCCACGAGCCGGGAGATCACGTTCAATACGTACGCAGGAAAATATTGAACGTGTGCAGCAGACCATTCAGGAAGAACCAGGAACGTCCACTCGAAGACGTTCTCGCGAGCTTGAAATCCCACGGACTTCGTTGCAGCGCATGCAGACACATGTACACATGTACCCATACAAGGTGCAATTGGTGCAGGAATTAAAGCCGATAGATTGTCAGCAACTGCTAAATTATGCAATCCAGATTCAAGAGATGGCTAGAGAAGACAACAACTTCATTCACAATCTGATCATGAGAGATGAAGCCCATTTTCACCTAAATGGCTCTGTGAATAAGCAGAATACTAGGTTTTGGGGCACCGAGAATCCGAGGGTCATCCATCAACATGAATTGCACCCCCTCAAGGTCGCGGTTTGGTGCGGTGTAGCATCCGAAAGGGTAATCGGGCCTTACTTTTTTGAGAACGAAGATGGCAATACAGTTACGGTGACTGGTGACCGATATCGAGCAATGCTGGAAAATGTTGTGCGTCCTGCAGTGGAGGACATGCCTCAGACATGGTGGCAGCAAGATGGGGCAACTGCCCATACGGCCAGAGCCACAATGAAGCAGCTAAGGCAGATTTTCGAAGAGCGAATAATTTCGCGAAATGCAGATCTCAATTGGCCTCCACGTTCGCCCGATTTGACAGTACCAGACTTTTTTCTTTGGGGCTACCTGAAGGATCGGGTGTATGTCGATCAGCCCGGGACCAGCAGCTTAAGGACAACATTCGGGAAGAAATTCAAGCGCTGGAGCCAGACATGTTAAGAGCCGTCATGGAAAATGCCTTAGAAAGAGCCCGTGCATGCGAAGTGAAAAATGGGGGTCGTTTACGTGACATCATTTTTCATACATAGTTTTAAAAAAATCCCATTTTCTGTACTTTATATTATAAAAAAAATAAATACAAGAAATTAACAAACAAAAAATTTATTTGATTTTTAAATGATAAAGCGACTTATGGGCCACCCTGTAAAAGAGGGATTTTTTAAATTCAGCCTCGTTTTCGAGTATCGTCCGTCAACGTTACGTCCCTTCCAAAAAAGTGGATTTTGTCAGGCGGATCGTCGAACACTGAGGGGGAACGGTCGGGAAACCATGCGCAACTCCGCAAAAAGATGGACCATATTAGCCTCCAAAATCTGGAGCATGCTTTTGCCGATAGAAAATATCTATGCGGAATGAGGGTGAAAAAAAAAACAATCTGAAAACGGAAAAAATCTCAGTTATGGCGTCATGGCGGCTCGGGAACGACAGTTGCATATGTGTATTTATTTTTTCATTTAACGCTCTATGTCTCAAGGAGAATGGTGCAAATTTGACGTTTCTAAAACCAAGGGTTGGTGAGATGAAGATTTTCAAAGAGAAGCATGGAAATTTTGACCTTTGACCACAGATCATGGCCCCAGGGCTGTCCTGAGAGCCAGCAATCGGCTCTTAGGCATTTCTCGAGGTCCCCTACAACAGTGGTTCTCAACCGGTGGTCCGCGGACCACTGGTGGGCCGCGGAGGTGACCCAGGTGGGCCGTGACGAGTATCACTAAATTAAAAAATAAAAATTTACTTAGTATAGTACCAGATGTACATTATCATTACTGATAGCCTGAAAAAACTGAAACCCTTTCGTCTTTGCAATCTGTGTGCTTGGGATTCTGTCCTTATCGTGCCGTCTTTCAGTGGACAATGTTTACAGATTATCCGGTCCAACCGTGCTACACTTTTAATCCTCAAAGAGGTCGTTAAAT